>BRXX01000317.1:39433-67088 GCA_030267905.1 Triparma verrucosa
TGTGAGGGAGGAAGTAAGTAATGAGGAAATTAAAGCTATCGCAGAAAATCCGGAGAGGTACCTGAAGGAGATGGACATATTGCAGAAGAAAATGAATAGAATGATAGAAAAGGAAATAGCAATAGGATTGCCTGTGATTTAAGAGAAGAGGGAGGGGTTGGTGTGGGTTTTGGGTGGGGTTCGGGGGCCTGAAAAAGCTCTAAAAAAAGGCCATAAAATAGTTTTGACAGATTAAATGTTTCACTTTCGCCGTTCCTCCTCCTCCTACTCTCGTTTCCCCCCCCACCAACTTCAAGCCTTATCCTCAGCCGGTTTCTCCTCAACAGGCTTAGCGGCAGTCGCAGGTGCATCCTCCCCGAAAAGGCCAGGGTAAGTTTTCTTATACCCCGAAAAACCAGGAGAATTCAAATCCAAACGGGTGACGGGGCTCTTCCTCTCCAAATTCAATCGCTTTATGGGCGCGAAATTGCTGTTCAACTGGTTACGAGCGTTAGCGTACCTCTCGTTCCTGCGAAAGCGAACCGCCGTTTGTAATAGAAACGGGGCGGTTTAGTGTTAGTAAATAACAGTGTATATTCGGCAGCAGTGAACTTTACGTTTACGCAGAACGCATCGAACGTGCTGACAGTAAATATCTAGTGAAACCTGCCCTCTTCCTCTCACCTGTTCGTGGCAGAAGGTTTGCCAGTTTCCCACTGTTCGGTAGGGGATGTAACGAGTTCTTGATCCATAGCTTCAACAAAAGTAGGGGTTAAAACAACTGCCGCTCCGAGGGACTTAAGGAAGTCAGAGCGGGACAGTGAAAGGGATGAAGAAGGACGGGAGATGAAGGAAGGGGCGAAGGCAGACGACGAAGCGAGGAGGGTGAGGAGGAGGAGTGTTAACTTCATTATGCAGATGTTGCGACGTTGAGTATGTTGACTATTTAAGCGGGTGGGAAAGAGGGGGAGTGTTAGATAACGTGTGTGAAACGAGAAATTATGCTCCTTGACATGAAGGATTCGGTGTCGGGGTTAGGGCAGAGCTCTAGAAATCATCATTTAGACAGACGGTTGAGGTGCGGAGCATGTTGGAGACCGTTTAATGGCATTATAATAGGGGACGGTTGGTGACGAAGTGAGCGGGTGACGTTTTGGCAAATTACATTTTTCAGGCAGAAGACTGGGATGTGAAAAAAACTGAAAATTGCTTTTCTGGGGATACATTCAATTCTCTTTGCCTCTTTCTTCAAACTTAACTCGAACTTCGGGGGCTGTAGGGCTGTGTTTCGCTTCTGACTTTAACGTTGACGCTCAATTCAACATAATCTCATACGCCTCCCCAATTGAAAGCATGACGACGACAACAAAATACAATTTGAGGGGATGACAAGAGAACGCAGGCGCTCAAGAAAAAGGAAAACGCCTTACTCTTTTACTAGGTTTAAATGCAGGACAAGGGAATCACATGTATGCCCTATTTCAGCAATAAAAAAAACCATTCATTGCGCTTCTTCTTCTTCGTTCGAAAACAGACGTCTCACTTATATTAAAGAATTGTCCATAAAAAGCCTCTCTCTTATCGCCTTAATCACCTAATCACCGTGCCCCTCGAGTGTGAAGTCTTCCTTTTTATTCCGTCTCTTCATTTCCTACGAGAACGTTGTTTGAGAACGTTTGTTAGAACTGTAGGAGGGTAGTAGAAGTAGGCAGGCAGAGATGTACGCCACATTTATAGAGCTTATAGCGTCCATCATACACGTTCGTCTCTTACCTCTTCCTTTGACTCAAAGCCTGTGTAAATAACTATGAACAACGCTAAGAGAGGTGACATTGCAAAGAGGACCTGATCGAGGTATAATGTCATTAAAATACATATTCATCGTTACGAGTTAGAATAATTTTACATCGACTACGAGGAGGAGATGCCGTCGAAGGGGGCCTTCCCGACGCCAAAGGCCAAGGCCCACAGCGTCCTAGAGAAGCGTCAAGATGAAGGGTGCGCGAAGGAGAGAAACCAGCACATGGACCGCGCAGATTGAACGCCAAATTAAGGACACTTATCATGCAGGAGGACATCGTGAAACAGATCGTGGCGGTGGTCAACCGCGTGCGCAAGAGGAGGGCGGACACTGGCGGCGTATCGAGCTGTATCAGGGTATAATTGTCTAGCGGACGCCTCACGATGTCGCCGAAATGTGAAACCACTCACCTTGATGGTGTCGTAAGCCATTTGGAGGTTGGGATCGTCGAAGATTGGGGTGTACTCATGCTGGATCGACGCGGAAGGATCGAAGCCCATTATGAAAGTCGGATTTCACTCAGCTCTTTGCCAGCGATTTGAGAGGAGACTTTCGCACCGCACTACAGACAGGCCCATCTGTTCACCTGCCAAAACATCTTCAACGTCCCATCACTTTAAATTAAAATACCACACGTTCATCACTCCACAATTAGAATTGCTCCCGCAACAACCCCCTCCAACCTTCGTAACGTAATTCACTAGTTTTTTGTGCCTTTTTGAGACCAAGAACAATTCCCCAATCGGACTCGAGCAACACTTGTCCCCTTCATAAAAACCTCCTGATCGCCTTACCTAGCTAGATTCGGTCGTAACCACCTCCCAACCCCCCCTCCTCCCTTCCCCCCTCCCCCCCTCCCTTCCCCCAAATCTCCGTAACCCTACCCCATTCGCATCGAAATGTCGTTCCCTTCTTCCCTCCTCCTCCTCCTCCTCCTTCTCCCCTTAACCTTCTCCCAAATAAACCTCTCTACCCCCACTACGGTAATTAACGACCAACCCCCAACAGATCAAACAGGAACAGTCGCTGTCGACTGGGATGGAGGCAGTGAGCAGATTTATTGTATTGGTGAAGCAGGTGAGAGAGCTACCTTTCGAAGGCGTTCCGTTATAATCATCACCTTAATTCTAACGTAAAACATCTTGATTGCTTTAGGTTTCGTTGATCTACCAATATACTGTCGCGTGAACGTAACCTTCAAAGTCCCTTTCATACCTCTAAACAACGATGAAGTAGTAGTATTCACAACAGCTCGAACTAGAATTACGAATCCAACAAGTAGCGTTTATCCTGTCTTGAGTACGACGGTTTTGAAGGTTACTGACACGTACTTCGTTGCCTTAATATATTCGTTCGATGCGGGGGGTAGTACGAGTAGTTTGACTAGCGTTAGTTTAGTTTTAGATTATTTCGCTTACGATCCTAGAAGGAGTCAAGACGTGAGTGTTGTATTGTTCCAAGTAAAGACACAAACAAAAAAGAAAAGGAAGGCCTTCATCTCACACCACACGCCGTTATTTCACACCCCGGGCAGAAAAATGGAGACTACTCGACTTTCGGGACGTTGCCGATGGTTCCACGTGTGAGTACAGGTACACTCCCTGCGTCAACTGTAATAGTTTTCGATAAACCTTTCGATTACATTCCTGTAGTCTTCGCCCAGGTTCGTTTGAATAAGGTAAACGCCGCGCTTTATTCTTTTATTATAACTGTTACGCATATAACGGAGGAGTATATGGAGTTGAGTTTTGTTTGTAATGATTATGTTTATATTAGCCCTTATGAAGAGGAGACGCATTGGACGAGGAAGGAGGTGGAGGGTTTAGGCGTAGATAACGTAGGGGATGATCCGGAGTACGACTGTACGTGGACGGAGATTTTCGATATCGACTGGAGGGCGTGGCCTCAGAACCACACGTCGATGGTCAACGGTACTGAGGTGAGAACGATACGATTCCTCATTCCAACTCGTCGCTTCATTCTAATTCTAACTCGTCGCTTCAAAACCAACTCCTCGGCAGATGACCACGGACGGAGGGGACCCAATTCACAAGCTGACGCTGTTCCCGGAGCCCCCGAGCAACATCGTAAGCACCACCGAGTTCTACGAGTTTGCGAACAGCAACATTAGCTTCAAAAATGAGGCGCCCCCTGGCATGCTCGGGATGGTGTACTTGGACACCCCTGTAACTTCTAACTGGAACCAGGTCTTCGCCCTATCGCTCGGCATCGACACGGGAGAGTCCAAGGAGGGCTTCTACTTCCAGGTGGCGTCGGGCCTCAAGGACAGCTGGGACTTCAACCTGAAGATGGCCTGGTTCGCCTGGGACGGGACAGGGACGAATTGCCTTAGCAACGAGGATCAGGTCATCTGCAACGGGCACGGCTTCTGCCCCGACAACCAGGACTACAACGCCAACAAGACGAAATGCGAGTGCGACGCCAATTGGTCCGGGTACGGATGCACCGAGTGCAGCCCCAAGTACGCGACGGAAAAGTGCACCGCCTGCGACGGGTACTTCAAGGGCGTCGACAACTCCACAGGCAAGCCCCAGAACGTCGAATTTGTATGCAGCGGCCACGGGACCTGCAGCAACGGCACCGCCGGCACCGGGCATTGCACCTGCGACGCCGGTGGATACTCGGGCGTCGGCTGCGCCGATTGCAACGTCTCGGAGGGCTGGTACGGACATGCTGGTGAGCCGTACTTTCAGGAGTGCCAGAAATGCCCCTACGCCGGCACGCTAAGCGGGGAGGTCTGCAACGGAGAGGTGAGAAGCAAACAAAAGAAGCACGCACGCACTTCCTCTAACAAAAGTAACACCGAATCGAATCGAATGTATTAACGCGCAGTCGGCGGGAACTTGCGAGCTCCAGGAAGCCGACAACCCGGATAGCTGGGGGTGCACCTGCCACGCCAACTTCACGGGCGGAAACTGCACCATGTGCGCCACCGGCTTCTCGGGGTCCAGCTGCCAGCTCTCGTGCCCAGGAAAGTGCCACGACCACGGAGAGTGCGACTACTACGTGTTCGGGTTCGGTGAGAACCAGACGGAAACTCCCTATTGCCTCTGCGATTCCAACTACGACCCAGACAGCAACTGCGAGTCCTGCATGCCCGGCTACTTCGGAGCGTACTGCTGCGAGCGAGGCACGGACGGCGAGGGCTGCTCGGAATGCGCAGCAACGTATATAATATCAGAAGACTCAGGGAAATGCGAGATGTGCAACCCTGACAGGTGAGAATGAAAAGAACAACCGCATCCAATCACATCCAATCGCAACTAATTCGTCTCGTCGCAGCACACCCAACGAGGAAAAGACTGCGTGCGTCTGTAACGTCAACTACATCGCGGACGACAGCGACGCGACGTTCCCCAACTGCGACAAGCAGGTGAGAGAGAGAGAAGCTGCGTGGAGTGAACGACGACGACAACAGTCTGGTGCGAAAAAGGATATTCATTCTAACTCGTCGCTTCGTTCCTCGGTCACTAGGTGCCCGAGTGGCTCATAATCACCTCCGTCTCCTCCGCAGGTCTCTTAGTGGGCATGATTTGCGGCTGCTGGTTCTACAGGAAGAACCGCATGAGGAAGAAGCTAGAGCTCCACAAACTTGACGTCTTGAGCGAGAGGTTGCTTGCCAGGAACCCGCAGCTCGAAGGCATGGAACAGGCCTTCAGGACCATGACCTCCGACGCCGCTGACTGGCTGATACACTTTGACGAGATAGAGCTCGGCGGAGTGGTGGGGAGCGGAACTAGCGCACACGTCTTCCGTGGCTGGTACAGTGACCAGGCAGTTGCGGTTAAGCGACTCCACAGCATTCGCTGGGACGCCAAGGAGTTCGAAGCGTTCTTCACGCAGGAGGCGGGCCTTATCGCCCGGCTGCACCACCCCAATGTGGTGCGCTTCTACGGAGTCTGCTACCAGGACGACCACTTCTACATTGTGACTGAGTACTGCCACGAGAACTTGTCCCAGGCGCTCAGGAGGCTGAAGAGCGAGCTCAAGGGCCCGCTTCCTCCCAACCTCGCCTTCAAGCTCGCCTACCAAATCGCCAAGGGCATGCTCTACCTGCACAGCAAGAATGTGATCCACCGAGACCTGAAGCCCGAGAATATCCTCCTTGACGACAAGGGCGACGTGAAGCTTTGCGACTTCGGCTTGAGCAGGCTCACCACCAACGACGTGGAAATGACCCAGCAGGTCGGAACGCCGGCGTACATGGCCCCGGAGATGGCCGGTGTCGGAGACACGGGGAGCGACGAGGACGAGGAGGAGCCGAAGCTCTCGATCGGAAAGCCGGTGGACGTATATAGCTACGGAATCCTCCTCTGGACTCTGTGGACGCAGAAGCTCCCGTACAGCGATCTCAGAGTCAAGAACCCCTTCCAGCTCATGGTCAAGGTGACGAACGGCTACAGGCCGCCTATCCCCAAGGAGATGCCGACTATCTTGCAGAGTCTCATGCAAAAGTGCTGGGCGGGCGACCCCACCACACGGCCGACCTTCGTGCAGGTCGTGGAGGAGATCAGGGAGTACATGAAGGCGGAGGGCAACACCTCGAGCATCTACAAATCAGGCTCCTCCGCGATTTTCGGAAGCCACACGGGATCCAAGCACGGCTCAGCCTCCCCGAATGACCACTTCCTCGTCTCGCCAAATGTGCGCGGCATGAGCCAGCCCGACAACGCAGTAAGCCCCCCGGCCCTTGGCCTGCACCCCAGCAGCGCCTCCAAGAAGAAAGAGAAGTCGGGAGTCAGCAGGGCCGAGTTCCCCAAGAAGGAGGAAGAACTCAACGGGGTGGTGGATGAACGACGAAACGAGACTGAGAATAAGGATGACAGGTTGAAGACACGCACATCATTTCCCCCGGGGTGAATTGAAAAAGATGATAGAAAGAATGCTTCATTTTTGTTGTTATAAAGTCTGTCTGTATGGGTATACTGTATACGTTTTTGGTTAAAGGATGGGAAGAGGCGGAAGTAAAGAAGAGAGACATTTATATTCTTTTCTTTATCTTCAATTTCATTATTCATAATATTATTCAATTCTTGTGGCGCCTGTCCCTGTGCTTTTTCAACCCCTCCTGCGTCTTGGTTTTGTAATCGCACGAATCGCACCTAATCCAAGAACTCCCTTCCATTTCCTTAACTGTGGGAAATTCAATAACGCTCTTTTTCCTCAGCGTCGACACCGAGGCGACCAGCTCCTCATCCTTCCTTTCCTCCTCCTCTACCTCGATAACTTTGCATATGACGGCCGCGTCCTCTTCGAACGATTCCAAGACGACGCTTCCGTGGCGCCTGTTTCGGTGCCTCTCCAACATTTCCTCGCTCTTGGTCTTGTAGTCGCACCCCGGGCATCCGCACGTGATCCACGTGGCGGCAGTCAAAGCCACCCCTTGCCCTCCCTCCTTCTCCTCCTTCTCCTCCTTCTCCTCAACCTCAACCTTCAAATTAACATTCACATTCACATTCACAGCCACCACATCGATTTTGTGCTTGTTCAAGATGTGTTTGTTGAGCTTCTCCCTCTCTTTGGCCTTGAAACTGCACCCCACAATGTTGCATCGGTGCCACGACACATCCAAATCTGGAAATTCCTCCTCGAGCTCCCCCATTCGGCACACCCCTTCGTGCCCCATATTTCGAAGGCACGTCCTGAAGTTCTTGGCGTTCCTCAGCACGACCAGGTGGTTCTTCCCGAACTTCATCTTCAAACCTTCTATCCCGCGCTCGTAGTAGCTCATCGCGTCCTCGTAGCACCCCATCTTCTGGGAGCATATGGCGACGTTGAGAACGGTGGCGAGGGTTTGCGGGTTGCTCTTCCCGAAGAGGAACTCGCGCACCTTCAGGGACTGCTCGAACATTTCACGCGCGAGGGTGTAGTTCTTGCTCAGCTGCGCGACCTGCGCCAGCGATCCGAGGGCCTTGACGGTCAGAGGGTGCTCGTTGCCCAGAACTTTTCTCCTCGCCTCCAGGCACCATTCCCTGAGCACCCTCGCCTCGGAGTACTCCCCCTTCTCTTCGTGGGCGACCGCCAAATTGTTGACCGTCGCCAGCACGTTTTCATCGTCCCTCCCGATCAAGTTCTCCTGCTTCGTCAAGACGTACTTGAACATCTCTATTGCGCAGTCGAAGTGTCCGAGGGCGTGGTGGCACATGGCAATGCTCCCAGCCATCGCCAAGGTCTTCTCGTCGTCGATGCCGAAATGGCCTTCGAAGCCGTCCTTGGCGTGTCCAAAATGGGCCAAGGCCTGCAGGTACTCGCCCTGGTCGAAGGCCTTGTTCCCCAAAACGCTGTAGTTGTTCAGCGTTTCGAGCATGCTGAAGGCCCCGGAGCCGTCGTGAACGAGTTCTAGCAGTCTGCGCCTCGCCTCGGCCGCGAGCTGTCGTAAAATGTTAGGCGTTAACTTGTTAGAATTTGTAGTTTTAGCTTGCTCCTCGCTGTCGCTCACCTCCTTCTCGCTGAAGTCGGCGAGAGCCTTGATCCTGTCCATATTCCTCGAGTCCAGCACTTCGACCACGAGGTCTCTCGCGGTCCTATTGTTCCTCCACCAGCCCGAGCAGAACATCTCCATCTTCTTCATCATGCTCTTGTCCGGCACCTTGCCCATGTAGCAATCCCAAGTCACATGCTGCATTTCCTTGAGCGCCAACAGGGGAGCGAACTGAAGCTGAATCTCGCAAATGTGTCCCTTCACCTTCACGTTGATGAGGCAGTCCCTCGTGCCGACGAAGAGACATTCCGAGAACCGGTTCTTCACCCTCACCGTCTCGAAGTTCTCGAGGACATGCTGGTAGACATTTACGATCTCGAACTCGTCCTGGCAGACAATGGAACACCGCACAAAGTCGAGGATTCTCCTCGCGTCGCCGTCGTAGTCGTTCTTCACCTTCACCTCGCAGCGAGCGAGGTTTTTCAGCGGCGCCAGAGTCAGAGCCTTGAAGGACTTGCCGGAGTGGTCTATCCTCTTCTGCTTCGAGCCGTTGACCTTCGGCTTCTGGTTCGTCCGAATGCCCGCCTTTTTAGAGACCTTCTTGATCGCAGCCTCGAAGACCGGCTTCACGGACTTTCCCCGTTTGTACAGCTCGGCGAGGGTCACGGTGTGTGGGGCGTCCTGAATCGGGTCGCCGACCGTCCTCTGGAAGCTGGCAAACTTCTTCATCAGGTTGCCCGGCATCTGGATCGAATCAATTTCAGCCGCCTTCTCTCGAATTGCCACGAGGCCCAGGAAGTTCTCCAGACTTCTCATAGTTGAGGGGAGGAGAGAATCGACGAATGCTGTGGTAGCTCTCTTTGGAGGCTCAACGTGGTCGGTTTTGTCTTCGAAAACTTCAGGGTCAGGAGTTCGACATCGGACGAGTGGGGGCGGAGAGGTCGGGGGCTTGGTAAGGGGGGGCTCCAAGGGCAGACAGATTTCCATGTTATTGATTATGGGGGGGAGTGAGAGGTTGGAGGTCGTGTTATAGAGCAGTTGTTATTCGGCTCTTGTTGTGTGATGAGATTGAGTTGATGGTGACGGGAATCGGACAGCAGGGGCAGGATGGAGCCCCAGTGGCCTAATTTTACGCGCGGGTATATTAACGGTAACGCACGTGACCTTGCGTAAAGTGTGGAATCTCTTCTCGCCTCCAATTTCCATTTCCGAAGCCCGCTTTTCCAGAGCATCCGGACCTACTTCAGCTCATCATGTCGACTGAGAAGAAACGAGTTGCTATCATTGGGGCCGGTCCGTCCGGCACCTCCTGCCTAAGGGCTTTCAAGTCCGCCGAGGAGAAGGGAGCTGAGATTCCGGAGATTGGTAAGCTCACGGATACTCTTTCTCTTTTAATGGCGTTCACGATGCTCTCATCTTTGGGGGTTTTGATCATACAGGGGGCGCAGTGGTTGGAATTATTTTGATCCTGGCCGGGTACCTTGAGATCGGTTCGGATTATCAACCGTGACCTGGAACTTAACAAAAAATTTCTTCCTGAATCTCACCCTTTGTGTTCTTCTCGTCAACTTCACCTGGATCGCTACAGTGTGCTTTGAGAAGCAGGCCGACTGGGGAGGGCTATGGAACTACAACTGGAGGACTGGACTGGACGAGAACGGAAATGCCGTTCACGGAAGCATGTACCGTCATCTGTGGAGCAACGGCCCCAAGGAGTGCCTTGAGTTTGCGGACTACACATTTGAGGTGAGTTGTGATGGTGTGGTTTACCGAGCGTTAGAGTATCAAGCCCATAATCCTCTCACCTGACTCTTTCTAACATCTGAGATCGCAATGTCCATGCGACGCACAGGAGCACTTCGGCTTCCCCATTCCCTCCTTCCCTCCTCGCGAGGTCCTTCAGGATTACATCACGGGTCGCGTCAACAAGTCCGGCATCAAGCACTGGGTTCGCTGCAACACTGCCGTGGTCACCACCACGTACGACGACGCCACCGGGGTCTTCACTTTGACGAGCAAGGACAACAAGACCAAGGAGGAGAAGACTGAAGTCTTCGACTATGTGATCTGCTGCACCGGTCACTTCAGGTAAGTTTTGGTGGTGGGTGCTTTCACCGCTGCGTAATTCTAACTCTTTGCTCTTCGCAGCACTCCCAACGTTCCTTCTTTCCCCGGAATGGAGTCTTTCTGCGGGCGCATCATGCACGCCCACGACTTCCGCGCCGCCGAGGAGTTCAAGGACAAGGACATCCTGGTCATCGGAACCTCCTACTCCGCCGAGGACATTGCCAGCCAGTGCTACAAGTACGGCGTCAAGAGCGTCACCTGCAGCTACAGGACGGCCCCCATGGGTTTCCACTGGCCCGACAACTTCAAGACCGTTCCCCTCCTCACAAAGATTGACCCCAACAGCAAGACCTGCCACTTCAAGGACGGCACCTCCGCGGAGGTCGACGCCATCATCCTCTGCACCGGATACCAGCACTACTTCCCGTTCTTGGATCCCAGTCTGCAGCTCAAGACCGCCAACAGGCTCCACTGCGACAGCCTCCATGAGGGCGTCGTCTTCATTGACAACCCGAAGATGATGTACATTGGAATGCAGGACCAGTGGTGAGCGGTGAAGAGGGAGCGAAGCGACCGAGTGCTGAGCTCATCAAGTACAATTCTAACTCAAGGACGCCAATCGCAGGTTCACCTTCAACATGTTCGACGCCCAGGCTTGGTACGCCAGAGACATGATCCTCGGTCGAATCGCCGTCCCCTCCAAGGCGACCATGGACGCCGACTGGCAGAAGTGGCGTGCTGCGGAGGAGGCCGTCGAGGCAACCGACGAGGCCAACATTCGCTATCAGGCTGATTACACTGAGAGGCTACAGAAGCTCACTGACTACCCCACCTTTGATATTGAGGGGGTGGTCCAGGCGTTCTTGGAATGGGAGCATAACAAGCACGAGAACATCATGACCTTCAGGGACAAGCCCCACAAGAGTCTCATGACCGGGACCCTAGCGCCCGTACACCACACCCCTTGGTTGACGGCGTTCGATGATTCCATCGAGAGCTATGTCGCTGGTAACAAGAAGTAGAAGTCGGGAGGAAAGTTGAATTTTGGGAATTTGCAATTAAATTTTGTTATCATTTCATTTTATCCTCATTGTCGGTGCATCGCCCGCTCTAAGATTTCGATTCGATTAGCGTTTCTAGCTTATCAAATAACTCATCAACACTGTGTACCACACCCTCCGTAAAAAATCCACTCTCTTCTAGTCCCTTGCCAGCTCCCCACGAACACCCAATGGTCCTACAATTAGAATTGATCCCCGCCTCTCCGTCCGACAAGCTGTCACCGACGAACACCGTCGTTTCAGGCGTCACGTTGTTCTCGGACATGATAAAATTCAAGCCGCCGGGATTCGGCTTGCTCACGCCCGCACTGTCGGCTCCGTGGACGGACGAGAAGAGGGAAGAACAATCGTTTACTTCGAGGACTTTTAAGGCGTATTCTTGTTTGGCGTTTGTGAGGATTGACATCGTTACGGTGTTCGAGCTGTGCAGCGGAGCGATCGGAACGGCGGAGCGAAGCGACGATGTTGTTATTAGATTCAGCAAGACGACCATGCACTTCGACATTCCACCCCCTCACCTTCGTTGCTCCGACGCCTTTATCTCCCTCAGACGAGAAAGAGCGTTGGGGAAGAAAGGGGCGGTCGAAGGAGACACTAGCGAGGTGTACTGGCGCTCGAACTCGCCTCCTATTCTCAGAGCTTCGGACATGATCTCGGGGTCGGAGGTGGGACCGGAACCGCCGTTGAGAGTGTTGAGATGAACCCCAAAACGGGTAATCGTATCGTAGCGAGTACACGCTTCGTAATCCTCGAGCGTAATCTTGGCCTTTCCATTGGCCTCTAGAGCAGCATTAGTAGACTCGAAGCCAAGTGTTGTCGAGTTGCATAGCGTGCCGTCCAAATCAAAGCATATGTGAGTTATCATGAGCGAGCGGGAATAACGCCTTGTGGGAGGATGATATACTACGAAGCCAGAGGCAGCACTAATTACTATGAATAGAAGGAATAATGTAGCACAAATCATGCCACAATCATGAGCTGCTAAAAGTGAAGTCCCAGCGAAGGAAGAGTGAAAATGTGCATTCATCTTTGACCAAAAAAAATCCAGTACGTTCGATTCGTCGCGAGACAAATTATGACGCCGTTCGGAACGCCTCAATTAAAAGATCGACCCCTAGCTTTAACGACGACACCACGACTACAGGAGTGTTGTCGGTGTCGGATTCGCGACAGAGGAGGCGACGCCGTTTCACTAGCCCATCACTCTCTGAAACCGAGGAGAGAGAGTCCGTTGGGGTGTACCCGGTGTGGAGACAAAATTCCTCCCAGACTCGCCATCCCGCAGCTTCTCTAACCTCTCTCTCATCTTCTTCCACACACGCACAGAAAAAAAAAACATGTCCTCAGCCGTCGACGCAGCGAAGCAGAGCCGCTGCCCTTTCCACACGCAGAAGACTGTCTCCTCAGTCGAGGCAACCTGGTGGCCGAACAAGCTCGACATGAAAGGCCTCCCCAAAACCCAGCACGCCACCGCCAACGACATCGCCTCGTACAAGGAGAAGTTCCTTAAGCTTGACCTCGCCGCCGTGAAGTCAGACATCAACGGGATCATGACTACATCCCAGAAGTGGTGGCCTGCCGACTACGGTCATTACGGGCCGTTCTTCGTTCGTATGGCTTGGCACGCTGCCGGTACTTACCGTACCTTCGACGGTAGGGGAGGTAGCGGAACTGGAAACCTAAGGTTCGCTCCCTTGAACTCCTGGCCAGACAACGGCAACCTCGATAAGGCGAGGAGGCTCCTCTGGCCCATTAAGAAGAAGTACGGCGAAACGCTTTCGTGGGGCGATCTCATGATTTTGACAGGAAACGTCGCGATAGAATCAATGGGTTTGGAGACGTTCGGATTCGCAGGAGGGCGCGTTGACATCTGGGAGCCAGAGGCTGACGTCTACTGGGGCCCGGAGAAGAAGTGGCTCGCCGCTGAGCGCGGTGGACTAGGCGACAAGCTCGATCAACCTCTCGGAGCCGTCCAGATGGGTCTAATTTACGTTAACCCCGAAGGTCCAGGCGGCATGCCTGACCCTCTCATGGCTGCCCATGACATTCGCACCACCTTCGGTCGTATGGCGATGAACGACGAGGAGACTGTCGCCTTGATCGCTGGAGGGCACACCTTCGGTAAGGCCCACGGGGCTGCCGACCCAGGCGCTCACGTCGGACCTGAGCCTGAGGGGGCGAGGATCCACGAGCAGGGCTTCGGATGGACGAGCACCTACAAGAGCGGAGTCGGTGCCGACGCCATCACTTCAGGACTGGAGGGCGCTTGGACCGACAACCCGACCAAGTGGGACAACGGTTACTTCGACACCCTCTTCAAGTACGAGTGGGAACAGACTAAGTCCCCCGCCGGAGCGACGCAGGTGAGGGGGAAATTGTAGAGCGCGGTTATTTTATCTGGCTCGTTCTCGTCGAAGACCACGTCATCTTCCAGAATCATGTGAATGGGAGATGCTTCCCCCAGATCTCATCGCTTATCTGGCTGAATCTAATAATAACGTTGTCGCTTCGCTCCGCCGTTCCGCAGTGGATTCCTACCGACAAAGAGGTCAAGAGTGTGCCCGACGCTCACCTCGAGGGAGTGAGCCACGCCCCCATCATGTTCACCACCGACTTGGCCCTCAAAATGGACCCCGCGTACTTGGAGGTTTCCACCAGGTTCCACCAGAACCCTGAGGAGTTCGCCATGGCCTTCAAGAAGGCCTGGTACAAACTCTGCCACCGCGATCTTGGCCCCGTCTCGAGGTGCCTCGGTTCCGAAGTCCCTCCCGCTCAGCTCTGGCAGGACCCCGTCCCCGCCTTTGACTCTTCGACCGCCATCGAGGACGCCGACGTCGCCGAATTGAAGGCCGCTTGCCTCGAGAAGTGTTCCGTTGCCAGTTTGGTCAAGACCGCATGGGCCTCAGCCTCTTCTTACCGGGCCACCGACCACCGCGGAGGTGCCAACGGCGCCAGGATTAGGTGAGTGTACGAGAGCGTGCGAGAACGTGGTTCTCAGTTGGTTCTCGGCTCCTACTAACAACACACATCTATTTGTCGCAGGCTCGAGCCGCAAATCTCGTGGAAGGTCAACGACCCTGACGACCTCATCGCTGTTTTGGCTTCGCTCACGGAAGTCCAGAATGCCTTCAACGAGAAGGGAGCGAAGAAGGTCTCCATGGCCGACTTGATCGTCCTGGCCGGAAACGGAGCTGTCGAGGCCGCCGCGAAGGCCGCAGGAAACGACGTCTCCGTCCCATTCACTCCTGGAAGGACCGATGCCTCCGTCGAGGAGACCGACGTCGAGTCTTTCTCCGTCCTCGAGCCCACTTCCGACGGTTTCCGCAACTTCCTTGGCGTATCCCAGCCCAACTCTCCGCAGGACATGGGCGCCACCGCAGAAGCGCTCCTCGTAGACAGGGCCCACATGCTCGGCTTAAGCAAGGGCGAGATGAGCGTTCTTGTCGGCGGCATGCGCACCATCGGAGCCAACGCGGGGGGCAGCACCATCGGCGTGCTCACCTCCAACGTCGGCCAGCTCTCCAACGATTTCTTCGTCAACCTCTGCGACATGTCCACCGCCTGGAAGCCGTCCGCCGAGGACGAGCAGCTCTTCACCGGAACCGACCGTGACACCGGCGCCGAGAAGTGGAAGGCGACCCGCGTAGACCTGATCTTCGGCTCCAACAGCGAGCTCCGCGCGATCGCAGAGTTCTACGCCAGCGACGACTGCAAGGGGAAGTTCGTGGACGATTTTGTTCTCGCTTGGAATAAGGTCATGATGAACGACAGGTTTGACGTCAAGTAGGTGGATTTCAGGGTTAGGTAGAGGGAAGGTGTGAGGGGGGGGGTAATAAGAAAGGAAAAGCAACCGAAACAATTTTTGAACCAATACAATTAAATCTGATTCGCGATCTTCTTAATGATGTTCTGGACATCCTTCTTGTCGAGCTTCAGAATCCCCCCCCCCCCCTTCATCTTGTCGGCGAGCCCGATCCCCTGGTACTTCTCCAGCACTGCCTTCAGCTTGCACAGATCCAGCATCGGGTACCTGCGCATCCTCTCCTCGCAATTCTCCTGTTTTGAGCGACGGGTTAGATTTAAGAACGGTGATAGTCAGGTGGCTAAGTAACTCTCTTCGTTGCATCTCACCTCTTCACACAGCATCCCCAAATCCCTATCCAAAAGCGCATCCGTAAACTGCCTCAACTCCTTAAAGCACTGGCTCAAATTACTGACCCCAGTATCATCGCAGAACGCCTCCAAGCTCCCCACGTCGAGCCTCATATCGCTCACCCCATAGCAGTTGATCTTCTCAGCGTACCCCACGTCGTAGTTGGTGTCGTTGACGTACGCTGTAAACGAGCGAATCGAGTCACAAAAAAAGGGGGCGTCGAAGATGTTAGAAAAAGGCAAAGGAGTTGACAGCAGTTCTCCGTCACGGCACGTAACCGTATCGGCGGTCGTACGTTTCGATATCCATTACACTCCGATGTATAGACCGCCCCCCTCGCTATCCAGTGCCCTTTCTAAACTCGGAAGCAATCTCACCTCCGCTTCCGTTTATAAGTATGCCCATCATGATGATGCTTATGTGTCCTGCGCACGTGAAGAATATGCTTGTGAGGTCCGCCTCTGATATTGACCTTGTGTTTGAGAAGGTTATTTTTAGGAAGTTTATTACTTCGAGGGCGTAGGTGTTTGGGGAATCGCGGGACTGTGATGAAGCGAACGAAGTTAGAGCTTTTGAAATGAAGGTGAGGATGATGGAGGGGAGACAGTTTATCACCTTTTTGCCTGTCCAGTTAGTCTCATCAATACAGAAGGAAATGAGGGATGATACCTTGGTCTTGCACATTTCGTGGAGGCCTGCGGAGCCGGAGGATACGGCCTGAGAGAATACGCTTTTCAGTTCGAGCTGCGACGAGCGATGGAAGGTTGTTTTTGTCGGTGTTAGAAATGGTAGTGGCCTTGGCAGCAGATACGTTTGTGTATGGAACGTATCGCCGAGATCCCGTAAATGCGCTCTCACCTTGGCCTTTTCCTTGTAGTTCTTGAAGTTGTGGTGTTCGATCTGTGCATCGTTCACGAAGCGACGATGTTATTATAAGATTCATCAAGACGTCCCACGATCTTATTTTCAGTCATTACCCCTCCCCTCACCTTCGTCGCTCCGACGCCTTCGCATACGCATCCCCTGAAGATGTTCTCCACGAATTCATTAGACGAAAATTCGAGCTGTCGTAGATCAGCGACAATACGGAGGGATTGATTCACTTGACTTAGGTTAGGTATTTGTTCGATGTAAACTATGAACGTATGGAGAGAGAGTTAGTAAAATGAATCGGCTTCCCGTGTTTTATTTTCGTTTTTTGAAAACGAACCTTGCGTCGCCCTTCTATAAATTTCCACAATCAACTTAAAAACCAAACTAAGATAAATAATCCTGTGACACACAAATCAACGTAACCGTTAGAAAACATACTAAATTCCTAAAAGCTTGCAGTTACGATATATCGTTAAAGCTCTCACCTATCAGTATCATTAACCTCCACCGTCCTATTAACATCCCCCATACACCTCGCATAAACAATCAAATACTCATGCATAACCTTAAACACATCATTAACAGTCCCATCCCACGCGCAAGTGTCCTCGGATGTTCTTGGACGGAGTGGAGATTCGAGGTCGAAGTGAGAGAGGGAGGAGGGGGAGGAGGAGGAGGGGGAGAGACCGAACGGGAAGAGTGAACCGGAGTAGACCGCGTAGTCGTTGGACTCGATTATTGAGCGGATCTGGAAAGGAGGGGGGGGGGGGGTTGTTAGTTGTTAGGGAGATGGGGGGGGGGTAGGTGATTTTGTTTCTTTCACCTTTACCATGACCTCGTTCAAGAACGTGTCGTAGACGTAGTCAGGCTCCAATTTAAGCGCCGGATCACCGATAACAGCGAATCCAGCCAGGACGGTCTTCAGGCCCATCACAGACGTGAACTTCTGAGAGAGCTTGAGGAGGTCGGACTTGACGTAAGAGTCGGGCTGGGAGCCTCTCCAGGTTTCAACCATTGTGTAACCCTTGTAGATTAGGCAGCAGTCCCAGAATTCGGCTTCCTCGACGCCTTCGAGGCTCTTGCCGAGCAGGCTGAAGTGGGCAACGAGCATGAACGGTTGACCGTGACGTCGTTAGAACTGCATGACAGTGTTTTCTTTGGAGAGTTGTTGAACGTCTCTTACCTCGTTAACCCTTTAGGCACTCTATTCTGTTCCATCATTTCCTCGAATTTCTCCTCCAACCCCAGCTGCCTATAGCTCATCTTCCCCAGAAAAAACGGCCTCATAATCTCAAGTTTATTCGTTTCGCCTTCTTCTTCCTCTTCTTCCCCTTCGAATGTAATCTCGTAACTTAAAAATTTCGGTTCGGACGTATTCCATATATTAACGTAATCAAAGTCACCGCCTACTGATTCTTTAACTACGGCTCTAGACTCGTCGTGGAGGGGAGGATGTGAGACGCATTGAGAACCGATACGGCGTTCGCCACCGTTACGGAGGTGCATGCACCATTTGAGGATCGATTGTTTTTCGTCTTTTTCTCTGATTTTTTAAAACGATGTTAGAGCATTTAACAAATAAATATAAAATAAACACACACACACAAAACAAACATAAAAGCTCACCTCCGAATCTCCTCCTCTTTACATTCCCTTTCGATTTCTTTCCCTACCTTCATATATTTAATTTTACTCCCGATCATTAAACTCCTAACAGCATCTAACATCCTCAAACTCTGCACGGTGGATTTCGAATTCCTAGCCGTTATAACTTTTTTTTTCAACGTTATTATAGTTAAAATAGTATCCGACGTGTTCTGCGATTTCTTTTTCAAGTTGGTCAAGTGCGTTAATTGAGAGTGGAGGTCTGCGAGGTTTTCGGTGTCGGTTTGGAGAGTGTTGGAGATTGTTGTGACGTCTGAGTGGACTTCTTCGACGGAGCTTTTTAGGGAGGAGACGAGGGAGCAGGAACGGAGGTAGCGGGACCAGTTGCGGAGCATTAGGGTTGAGATTTGGGAGCCTTCTTTGGAGTGGGTTTGGAGGAGGAGGGCGTGGAGGGGGCGGGAGAGGTTTCGCTCAAGGGCGGAGGAGAGGGTGGAAGGGAGGGAGGAGGGGGAGTGGAGGAGGGAGGAGAGGAGGGAGGGCAGGAGGAGGGAATTTTGATTTTGATTTTGGGATGGGGTAGTAGAGGGGGAGGACATTGGGCTTGCGGTATTGGTAGTTGGGGTTTTGGGGAGGGTTGTGGCTGTTGGATTTTCCATTTTAGCTGTTGGGTTGGTTGGTGAGGGTTAGAGTGGCCGTTATTTTGGCGTGTGCTTATTGGGTCGCATTATTTGGGACACATGATGAGACACATAATGAGACACATTATGAGGAGACTGGTCTCACTTCAAAGCACTTCTCTTACGTTTCGCACGTGGAAGTCGCCATAGTCAGATGTCCTATTACTTTTTAAACCTGTACATTATACCTCACCTGTTTTAAATCTCGGTCGTCAAATCTCGGTCGTCAAATGTCTCGTCAAATGTCTTTATAACACAATAATGTGAAATAGGATCCAACGATCAGCGATTGGGCGGATTTTGTATTATTCTCCAATCTTCCGTTACGTCAACGAGATTTTATTTGCAATATGTATGTTTTGAATTGCGGCAACTCAAGACTTATTTAATGAATGTGATAAATTGGTGGAGAAATCGGCCAAATCTTTGCCTTTTTTGCTTTTTTAATGATCCCAGAGGCGATCCCAGACAGATGAATGAATAGAGAGTGCTTGAAACGTAAATTACGTAACGTTCATCCTCCTTCATCATCTTCTATAGAACAATAAACTCTGATTTAGCAGTTATTTCTCTCCGTTTACTAAGTCTTATAAAGTTATTTCTGATTGTTCTTCAGCCTTTCCTGCCCAAAAGTTTACGCCCAAAAGTATTACACCTTTGAAGCGTCTTTTGAAGCGTCCTTGAGCTCAATACACCGCAAGCGGCTTAAGAAGCGGCTTAAGAAGCGGCTTAAGAAGCGACTTAAGAAGTTAGAGGGTGCGTCTCACTCAGCATCTCCCTCAGTGTCTCGCTACAGGGTTAACCCGTCAGTAGTGATTGTTGAATAGTGTGCTACGGTGTCAATGTCATCGTCCCTAGAAGAGAAGGACACAGCAAGCTGTACAGCAAAAGAGCCCCCAATTATCCTTCTCCTTGGTCCAACATCAACTGGTAAATCATCTCTCCTACAGCAACCCTCTCTACCCCCTCACACTGCAATAAACCTCGACTCCATGCAACTCTACTCCAACCTCCCCATAGCCACAGCCGCAGGAACTTGTCCAATGTCCGGCATCCGCGATTTCATAACCGACGATCTATTAGGTCTACCAAACTCCCTCCTCTCCTCAACCCCCTCTTCAATAATATCAGACGAACCAAACCTCCCCCCAACCTTCAAAAACTACACCGTAAACGATTACATAACCGACGTACAACCTTACCTCTGCGACGACTCTTTAAAAATATTCGTAGGAGGTACAATGTATTATGCTTTTAAACTCCTTAATCATTTAACATCGAGTGATAACACATCGAGCGATAACAAATCGAGCGATAACACATCGAGCTCAAACACATCTCCCTCAACCTTTCCCCCCCCTCCCTCTCTACAAATAGAATCAACGTACTCTAACCTTTTAAAATTCTCCCCTTCAACTAATATCCACCCTAACAATAACCGTAAAATCCGCGACGAAATAATCCGTTTAACCAATCCAAAACCCCCCTCAAAACCTGGAGTCAATAAACGAGATGTCGTCGTCGTTTATATTGACTACTCTGATGAAATATTGAAGTCGCGGATAAAATGTAGGATTACAAACATGGTTAATTCCGGCTTAAAAACCGAAATATTACAGTTTTATAATCGATGCGTTTCGTTGAAGTTATTGAAGGAAGGAGTACCGAATGTAGGGTTGTTTCAGGCGATTGGTTTTAAAGAGTTTGTACCTTTTATTAGAGGGCGGAAAACTTTCGAAGAGGTGAGTAACAACAATAGCTTTTATTATATAAACGATTGTTGTGTTGTTACATGAGAGAATTTTTTTCGTGAGGTCGTTGTTGGGGAGAATAAGATGAAAGGAGAGGACAATATTTTAACACGGAGCAACAACGTACGTACAACAAACGCATTGCAGTGTTTAGATGTTCTTGAAAAAGAAACGTTTAGGTACGTAACGGTTCAAAGGAAGTTTTTCGAGAAGAAGATTAAAGGAAGGTGGAGGGGTTACAGAGTCGACATGGATGGGCTGGATAGAAAAGAATTCGGGAGGTTCGTCGAAGGGTTGAGGGATGGGAAGAATATTATAGTTGACGGGGTTGAGGAGGTGAGAGAGTATAAGGGAACGATACGCTTCCCGCGCGTAACATTGCTGCTGACTGAGTCTTGGCGATTTTCTAACGGTCACCCGACGCACATTCTATTGCGAATCGCTTCGCTCGTCGCAGATTGTGCAGGAGGATCCTGTTGAGGTTTACGATAAAAATGTTAGGGAGTGTGAGAGGTGCGGAGTTAAGTTGTATGGGGGGAAAGAGTGGGAGGTTCATTTGAAGGGGAAGATGCATAAGATTAGAGGCAGTAGGAAGTATATGGAGAAGGTCAGGAATAAAGAGGCGTGGATGAAGAAGAAAGAGTCTGAGTCGGAAGATGTCAAACCAAAGGCGACGACTTCGGCGACGACTTCGTCTCCTCCCCCCCCCTCCCCTTCTCCTCCGGCGGTGAAGAACTCAGCGAACAAAAATAAGTACACTAAAGACGCCGACGAAACTTACGTGACGTCCCTCCAATCCTTCGGCAAGCCCGTAGAAGTCCACATCAGACAAACCTCGGCGGAGGAAACGTGGCCGGGAGGAGCGCTCTGGGACCCTGGCGTCGTCGTTAGTAAATTATTTTCTGCCGTTAATCTTACGCCCGTCCCACAATCTCGGCTTCGGGGGATGAATTTTTTGGAGCTAGGGGCGGGTTGCGGGATGACTGGAATTGTTGTGGGAGCTTTGGGGGGGAGGTGGGTGTGTTGCAGTGATATGGTTGAGGTTGTTGAAAGGGTTACGAAGGTTAATGTTGAGATTAATAGGGAGCTTTATAGTGGGAAGGGGGGGAGTAATAGTAGGGTTGTGGCGATGGCTGTGCCGTGGGGGGAGGAGAATTTTGGATTAGTCGATGCAGGTGAGCGAGACTGAGGGAGTGTACACGAACGAATTGAATATAGGTATCTAATGCTCGATAAATTGGAACGCCAGTCTTCTCCAAGATGGTCGAAGATACCAAAACTTCGAAGTTGGACGTAATAGTCGCCGTGGACATTGCGTATCAGAGGCCTGGGATGCCACCCCATTTCGAATGGTTCCTTGAGACGATGAAGTACATCTATGAGGTCAAGTGCCAGGCGCAGGGGGGGAAGGGGGGAGGAGGGGGGAGGAAGAAAAAGAAGGGGAAGGGGAAGGAGGCGGAGGAGAAGGAACTGCCCATGTTCATTTACGGTCACAGGAGGAGGATGGGGAGTTCAGAGGTGAGAAAGAAGCAGCGAAGCGACTGAGAACATCTTAAGCAGCGACGCTCGAACCCTAACTCAAATGATTTTTCTAACAAGTTCACATCTTCCCATCTGCCTCAGGATCTTTTGAACTTGGTGTACGAGTATTTTGAGGACGTTAGGGAGCCGATACCGGCGGATGAAATAGACGGCAGAGTCTTCAAGAAAGAGGAGAAGCACGGGATCATGGTTCACGTGTTGAGGTGGAGGAAGGGAAATATAATGCCCCCCACATGATCTTAAGCCGGACGTACCAACTTAAGCCGGAGCCGCGATCGCAAATTATCTTTCTGCAACGTTGAGCTTGCGAAAATGATCTTCCTCTTCTCTGAAAGTAATTGGTCGTACCAACCACTAGTTGGAAGGAGCCAGCTTTCTTCTGGGTTGGGTGTATCATAGTGAGGGAGAAGAAATATAATTTAGTATCTTCTCTTTTTTGTATTCTAAATTTGAGACGGTTTTTGCTGGTTGTTGTCTTATTTGTATTCTAAATTTTGAGACGGTCTATGCTTGTTTCGTTCGGGTTGCCGTCGTTGTCGTCCTTGATCCCGAACGCCAGCTTATCGTAATCTAGTTCTTCGTCTGAGGGGTTGGAATTGACGAGCGACAAGGACTCATCGTCGACGTCTTGTTCAAGTTTGCCGTATCCGGTGGGTGTCTTCTTGATGGTCAGGCCCGAGAAGAATAAGTCTAGGGTGTCGTTGTTTGAATTTTGGGGTCTGGTATTTTCAGGCGACATCATCTCGACTCCCTGCTCTTCGTCGTCATCATCATCGACTGTGTCAGCTAGCGCTGATGAAACACCAACAGTCTCTCTAGCCCTATCGCTCATCTTCTGCCAATCAATCTTGAACTCCACAATCCACACCATCAGTAGAAAGTGCACCCACGTCCCCAAACACATTCCGCTCGTAAGCCCCACGACCCCGCACAGCCCTCCCCCGCACTGCGGCGAAACGAGGTTTGAGCGTTAGCAAGACCGAGGGAAAATGCTCCCCATAACCCTCTCACCTCCTTCCCTTCATTCATCACGAACGTGACGTAATACCCAAAAGGCAATGCAACGAACCAATAACTAAACACAACTACCGGCATCATCCAAACCTGCGACCGCGTGTGGTTAATATCGTACTTGAAAGAACCCCACCTTTCTCTCTCTCTATCGCTCTCTCACCTGCATCCCACAACCTTTAAGCACTCCACTCAGCGCAACCTGAACGCCGTCAGCGAAAACGTACAAACTAAGCAAAGGCAACGTCCTAGCAGTCTCCCTAACAACGTCAACATCCTTAGTGAACAACCCCGGTAATATCTCATGATCAGATACATACATCGTCATACCTAATAGAGCTGATACTACGCACGCTGCGATTGTTGATACTCTTGCGTTGTATTTCGAGGCGGAGGGGAGGTTCTGGCCTAGGGTTTTACCGACGAGGGAAGACGCAGCAACGGAGAAACCTACAGAGAACATGAAGCAGGAGGAGTTTAGGGATTGATAGATCGTCATAGCGCTGAGGAAGAGGAAAGAGAGAAACGTTAGAGAAGACGCAATGTCTGATTGAGATTAATGAGGTCGATGCTCACCTAACTGAAATTTCAGGTTCCATCAACCTTCCGCTCAAAAATATCGCAACCTCACTAGCCCACCACTCGCTAATAGTAACCAAACCAGGCAACGCCAACCTTAAATATTTAATAACATACTTTACACTCGTCCCGTTAAACAGTCCAATATTCTCAGTTTTAGTAATTTCCTTCAACCTCCTTTTCTTCCAATAAAACGTTAAAAAATAAACAATCCCCGGCCCCAAACACTGCGTAACACTCGTACAAACCGCCGCCCCCTCAAACCCGAATCTCCTTACCAAAACCACATTCAAAGGCACGTGTAAAACCGCCACGATCAAAGCTGAAATAGCAGGTAAATGTGACAAAGTAATAGACTGACAGAACGGCATCAAAGTGAACATTAAAGTATGACCTAAAAGTCCAGGGCTTAACCTTGAAAGGTACAGGGAAGTGTTGTAGGATAACACGGGGTCTTGACCTAATAGGAGGAGAAGGTTGTGAGGTATTGAAGTGAACGACCAGGTTAGGAATATAGGGATTGTGAACAGGTAGTGGACGGTTAGACCTGTGGTTAAGAATTGAGGGAGGGAGGAGGTGGAGGAGGTTTGGAGGGTGCCGTAGGATTGGGAGGAGAGGGTGGAGAGGGAGGAGGAGAGGCCGATTACGATTGAGAGACCGGTTACGTTTGCTAGGACGTTTTAAGAGAAGGAGTGGGGTTTGTTAGTTTGGGGGGTGTTTGGGGGGGTTTAAATGATATAAGTTAGGGTTGGGTTAAGGGTGTTTTTTTACCTATCGTACTAGCTAAAGCAGCAGCAGCAAGAGGACTACCACAATTTTCAAGCGTTGGTAAGTTACCTACGAAGTATAGGGATAGTAACCAGGGAGCGCGGTAGAATATCATGTTTAAGGTTACGGGGAGGGAGATTGATAAGGTTTGAAGGAGGGTTGGAAGGAAGGTTGGAAGGAAGGTTGGGGATCTAGTTGGGGAAGATGATTGTTTAGTAGTAGGAGGGGAGGAGAGGGGAGGAAGAGGCATGATAATGAAGGGGAGCAGAGCAACTAGAGCGGGGAGTGAAGTGGAGAGTGGAGCGGAGAGGGGAGCGGAGCGGAAGCGGAATGGGATGGAATAGAGTGACAAGACAGAGAAGGAGCAGCAAACGAGCGTTGCGATGATCGTTGCGATGAACGTTGCAATGAGCGACGAGCGTTGCGATGAGCGAAACGAGGAGGCTTACAGTGTGGCTAGAGCTATTCAGGCACGGAAATGTGGAAGTCGGAGTCGGATTTTAGTTAATGATTGTTTGAGGTAAGGATAGCAATGCGGGAGATCTTAAGACACAAAGGAGATCAAAATGAACGTCTAAGAAATAGCAAACGCTTATGAAGAGCAGCGGAAGTTTCAGATTCTTTCTCAGGGATTTAGAAAAAGGTGTCAGTGGTCAAAGGGGTGAAACTTTTTCAGTCGTAAATAACCATCAAAACACGTCGTTAATATGGTTACATTGATACGGCTTCTACTTCTTTTATTCTTCTTTCAAGGTATGGGCGTCAGTAGCTACGATCCAGGCGTTGAAAGGTGCACAGCTCTCGCAATCGGAAAAGATGCGACTGCATCAGGAGCTGTCATGATAAGTCATGGTGAGTGCTACAAGCCGTCGTTACAGAACATTAGAAGAAGCATCTGCATTTATCGATACTGAGGTCATGGTATAGTAGTCGTTGTTTTTTTTGGATGTGTTAAGATCGTTGTTTATACTTCTAAATAATGAAAACATCAACATTTAGCCATTAGACCACCGTCAGTCCGACATCAACCCCACAAATTGCTCCATCTCACCTACTCTCAACCCTCCTCTCAATCCTCCTCCCAACACTCCTCTCAACCCTCCTCTCAAAGGGAACGACTGCCCAACCTGCGACTTTCGCGTCGCCTACGTACCCTCAATGTCCCACCCCCCCAACACCTTTCTCCCAATCTGGCCGGACTTCGACGACTACCCTCGTTTCATAACCTCCTCCTCTCTCGATCCAACCTTCTCCAAACCAACAAGCGTCTCCTTCGCCGAAATATATTCCACCACAATCGGTACACCCTCAACCCAACTAAAACCTTTAGGATACATCCCCCAAATTCCTTCCACCTTCTCTTACATTGACGGCGCGTACGGTATTCAAAACTCTCAACAGCTTTCCTTCGGTGAATCAACCTGCGACGCTGCTTTAGGCATGCGTAGTAAACCTCGAGGTTTCGAAGACGGTAAAGCTTTATTCGGGATCGCCGCGTTGTCGAGGATCGCGTTGCAGAGGTGTGATAATGCGAGGTGCGCTGTGGAATTGATGGGGGGTTTGGCGGAGGAGGAGGGGTTTTATGGTGGGAATATTAATAGCTGGATTAACGGGGATATGGAACCTGATAAAATGGGTTTTGCTGAAGGTGGAGAAGCTTTGACGATCGCAGATAAACATGAGGTCTGGATCTTTGAGATTTGCCCGGATGACACGGGGGAAGGGGCGGTTTGGGTTGCGCAAAGGGTGCCTGATTCGGAGGTATGTGTTGTTACTAATACGTTTCAAATTGGAAAGATCGATTTGAAGGATGAGGACTTTTTCATGGCTTCGCAGAATGTTTATGACGTAGCGATTAGGGAGAAGCTTTGGGATCCGGAGGGGGATGTGGCTTTTGATTTCGCTCAGATCTATAGGGCTCCGATGGGCCATCAACTCCCCAATACGTCCAAGACTTCAAAGAGAGTCGGGGCGACAATGAGAGACAGGAGGAGGTGAGGTACTGCTATCTGTATTGAATGAACGCGGAACAAGGAAGGAGGGTTTGCATTTTTCTAACGCTCTTCATCTTCAGGTGGGTTGTCTACAACACAGTTGCACCGAGTTTGAAGTTCGACGGATTCAGAGAGGATACATGGGACGACAGCGATACGTACTTGCCGTTCTCGGTCAAGCCGGATCACAAGCTGACGCAGGAGGAGGTATTTCGAATCCACCGTGACTTTTACCAAGGCACCCCATTTGATATCACAAAAAGCGCTGTCGGCGGACCCTTCGGAGACCCGTACAGAGGAACCGCCCTTCCTGACGAGAGCCCGTTCAACGACAGCGAGGAATGGAACGGAACATTCGAGAGATCAGTTGCTCAGGTGAGGGGGAGAGTTAGCTGCGGGGAGTACCCTAACGCTGCGTTATTCTAAACTCGTCGCTTCGCTCCTCCTTGCAGCTTTGGACAAGTTACACAACGATTACGGAGAGCAGAGCCTGGTTGCCGGACTGGGTGGGAGCGAGAGTTTGGTACGGGCCTCACTCGGCGGTCACGAACGCCTTCGTTCCTATTTATCCAGGGGCGGCAAAATCGAGCAATCGGTTCCCGAAGGCGTTCGAGGTCGGAAGCCTTCTGAGCTTCGATGAAGAGAGCTACTGGTGGAACGTTTGCCTCGTTTCGAACTACGCTGCCCGTTTCTTCTCCTTCACTTTGGAAATGATTCAGGACGCCCAGCAGAAGGTAGAGGGTCATTTGCTCAGGATGACTTCCGAGGCCGAGCAGAGGGCCCTGGAGCTCGGGGAGACCGAGGAGGGCTTCAAGTTCCTTGAGAACATGCAGCAGGACGTCGCTGACTATGCCATGTCAGAGTGGAAGGCGTTCTTCAAGAGGATGGTAAGTTCGTTTCACGACGGGATCCTGTTCAAACGGGGAGACGACGGCTCATGCGCGATTGAGAAGAAGATGGCCTACCCGGCTTGGTGGCTGAACTTTCTCGGACCTAAGAATGCAGGGTTATCTAAGTATAATACTGCGGAAAAGGAAATGGGCGTGAGTATGGAAGAGGCAGCGGGGAATGGAGCTCACGGATTTAGCGCTGATATGTTTATATTTTCGGTTGCGGCTGTGTCCATGATAGTGGGTTTAGTTGCGGGGAGGAAGCTTCCGAGCGGCGGAAGGAACAGTTATAAGGCGATTCCACTGTAAGTGCTTAATTAAAGAAAGAATTTTGGTAGTTTTTTACAGATTTTTTTCTTCCTTTACTTTGCAAAATAATACGTCTAAGCCTTCTGTTAGGGTTAGGGTTAGGGTTAGGGTTAGGGTTAGGGTTAGGGTTAGGGTTAGGGTTAGGGTTAGGGT
>BRXX01000318.1:0-68378 GCA_030267905.1 Triparma verrucosa
CTCTTCTCCGTCGTCTTGTCCGGTTCAGCCATGCATAGTAAAAGGAACACCATTTGAATAACCCTAACCCATATTCAGGAGGAAGATCGTGCTCGCAGCGGTCAAGGCGCAGGCGGTCTGGTTGAGTAACAGGCTCGAACAGGCTCGAGCGTAGAACGGGTGGGGATACCCGGGTCCGTCGCAGCGAGACAGAGCCCAGAGCAGGAGGGCCCAGAAGGATCACGACGAGTATGTGTGGGCCCACGCGAGTTCCGCCAGCGCGCAACATAGGCACGGCTATGTCGCCAAGGCGACTCCTTCGAAGTGAGACTCTATACAACTAGTTCTCGCTGACGCTCTCTCCCGTGTGGCTGTTTCTCCGAATTCTTCTCCGTCGCCTCGTTCTGTTCAGCCATTTAATAGTAAAAGGAACACCATTTGAATAACCCTAACCCTAACAGGCCGTCGAGTGAGGGTTGGGAAGGGAAGTCGCCTCAAGCTCTGCAGAGGATACGCAAGTTAGCCGCGGTCCCCACTTCTTGCTTCATCCCTCATCCCTACTCTCACCTTCCTCGTCGACAGACTCAACTCTAACAACAACCCCATCCTCATCCTGCCTCTCCACCTGCATGCGCAGGAGAAGATCGCAAGACTTGGAACTAGTAACCATGAAGCTCCAGAAAACGAACCCCTCCTGGACGACTTTTTGAAAGAGCGTCTTGCCTGCCTTTTTGTTGTTGCCGCGGAGGGCTTTAAGGAAAATGTTGGGCACCTCATGGATTATAGCGTTGGTGCGGCAGTTGTTGATGGTGATTTGTTCGCTAATAACGTTGTCGAACACGAAAATTCCAGGATTGGACCGATCGAGGGGTGATGCGTCCAGGACTTGACGTCGTGCCTGGAGAGTCGCGTCACTGTTGATCTCCTGGACAACCTTCTCAAATTTATTTCGTTCAGCTGACACAGCGGCGAGCTGAGTGGAAAGCCTCACGACGGCCTCACACTCTGCTTCGAGCAAGGCGACAGCTTCTTTCAGTTCGGCCTGAAGCTCCTCAATGGAGGACGTGTCTGTTTAGTTCCAGAGGCCGTGTATTTGGGTTTTGTTGGGAGGGGAGGTTTTTTGGGGGGGAAGGTTGAGGGGGGAAGAAATTGGTGGAACACTTTAGTCCAATTTGGGAACGGAGGAATGTGTGGAGGGCTCCCGGAACAAATACACACAAGCGCCCGCTTGTTGAGGTTCAAGAATCAAGTTTAAACCAGTCGACTCAGGAGCCGGTTCGAAGGTCGTAACCTCAAAAAGTGTAATTAAAGGTCAAGAATAGGACTATATTTTATGTGTTTGCGCTTGCTTTGGTATGTATGACGCTAAATTAAATCGCGAGGCTGAGCTTCAACGTGCTTTTCGAGCGATTTTACTGTTTAGATTGTTGAAAACATTTTCTTGATGAGTTTTGGTAATATTCTTTTCTTTGAGACCCCTCAGAGGAATAATATTTCATTATTAAGGACAAAAAATGGATTTATATAAGATGCTTCAAAAAAGAATCTAAAATGACCAGCTCGGCGAAAAAACGCTCTAAATATCCCTTGTATTCTTAATATGGTCCTTATTTGGTTGAAAGATGTTTTTATCATGAAAATCCATTTTTCAAAACAGCCAAGAAGTACCTTTTAAGAGAAGCCGAATACAATTTTTTGTCATTCAAAGACCTTAAGGTGAATAATGTGAACAAAATTGACCATGAAAATACATCAATACTGCGATAAAATTCACTCTGGGAAAACTACGTTTTGTTATCATTTTGGAAATCTCTGATATCACCCCCATAACGCTCTGGCCGTTTTATATTTAAGCATATCCTGTGACCCTCTCCAAACAACATCGTATTCCTGCGCGCGATTTTCAAGGCGCCATCTTCAGCTCTTCTTCTTTGAGTCTCGAGTCAGGAAGATCCGCCCGAGTCACTCTTTCTTGTCATCCCCCCCCTTCTTAGATTCCCACCCACATTCTAACGGGGTCCGCACCTACAACACCCACCTTCATTCCCTTCAACAATGTCATGGTTCGAGCTCCCTTTCTACGCCGTCCCTCTCCTGTATGTCATATTTCAATTCTTCTTCTTCCGCCGGCTAGCGAACCAGGACCAGAACTTGATGAACATAGTTGGGATCTGCAAGGTGGCCATCGGCGCGGTAGGTTGCTGGATTCTATTTCATCTCTTCGTCGTCCCCCGGTACGGCAACGTCTTGCTGTTCAGTGTGTTCGAAGTGCCTCACTTTGTAAAATGTCCCTTTGAGCACAACAAGTGTTCTGACGGGGACGTGGACGGTTGGTCCGTCTACCACTTGCTTGACCATTTTATCGCTGGCCTACTCTACCCGCACGTGCGCTGGGAGGCGACATTCGTCTTCCTCCAAAGCCTACTTTGCGAGACTGGTGAGTTGATAGGTGGCGAGCGGGCCCGCTTCATCGTTGATCCTGGGGTAAATCTCCTGGGCTACTTAATTGGCCATTTCGCCAACAGAGCTTACCGATACGCTCGTCCCCTCGATCCACCCTCCCGAAATCTTGGTCCCAAACCCCCTGAATCGACGATCCTGCTCAGCCGCGACTCTTTCTCCTCAAAACTGGAACTGATATAATGAACTGATATAATATAATAATATAAAAACAAAACTATAAAATTTATAACAAAAACAATTCAGCTTTATTCAATAAAACAAATTTCCAAGCTGCTGATATCTGCGAATGGTTCGCAACCTTTTATCTTTTTTGACCTTGGGGTGCTCCCAGTCCCAGTACGCATTGACGACCATTTTAAAGAGATGGAAGCCTCTCGCTGTATTGTGGAGCCTCTGCTGTATTGGAAGGTATGTACAATTGTACGTTGGGGCCCAGAAGACCCGAAACAGCGTCAGTCAGAGGTGCAGGGCGCCGTCAGCAGATATATGCTCGACCGGTCACTTCATGACCCCTGCCCTGCACGATCTCCGCAACCTGCATGATCTCCGCGCTGAAAGGAAAAGGGTCCAGCATCCAAGGGACGGAGATGATCTGGATACGGAGGCGGTCGACTTAGTAGCACAAGATATCTTTGAACAGTACTTTGTTTGCATTGTGCCCCTACCCCCCCCCCGCTGCGCCTCTTTGACAACAACAACAACTGCCACCGAGCAGGCAGGCATCTTATCTATATTATCTCACCTTCCCTTCTGCCCCTTGCTGCCCCTTGCGCGATCGCATCCCGTTGCTAAGCCTCTGGGGAAATCGACGACATTCAAATAAGATTGAGCTGAGGCTGGAGGAGACAGCTGCGTGAACACTTCAGTCAGGCTCCACAACCAAAACCCAGGGAAAAGGAGAAGATAGATCGAGGTCAGATTTTGAAATTGTCTCGTACCTTCAATCCCTGTAAACGGCGATGAAGCTCAATATATCAGTCTCCGCGAAGAAACGTAAGCCCCCCCCTCCTACGTGATAAGTTCTAACGTCCCAACGTCGCCTCTAACCCTCCAATTTCTCCATCCTTGTTTCAATTTATCCCCTCGTCCTCCCCTCCCCTCCCTTACCTCTTGCCTCGCTCCCCTCTCGCGCTCGCTCAGGCGGCGAGATGATGACGGCAGTTTCCTTCACGCCAAACTCCCCCACAATTTACGCCACGTGTGACGACCAGACGCTGTGTTCATTTGGAGCAGATGGTGAGGAGCATGTTTGGACCCCCCTCCCTCCCCAAGTTTGGGGTCAACAAACTGACAGACAGACGATAAAAACAAACCCTTACGCTAACGCAACTCGACAACAACCCCCCCGTTTCCCTCCAACAGGCGACGAAGAATCTACTCCCGCCGACCTCGGCGCCCACATAACCTCAATATCCTGGTTCCCCCCCGCCGGCAAGACTGTGGTCGACATGTTCGCCGCCTCCTGCACCGACGGCACCCTCCGCTTCTTCAAGAAGAACGGGATGCTCGAGAAGAAGATCCAGGCGCATGACGGCGCTGCCATTTGCGTGGAGTGGAACCTGGACGGGAGCTCGTTGGTTACGAGCGGAGAGGACGGAGAGGTCAAGGTGTGGAGTAGGAATGGAAATTTGAGGTGAGCCTAATATTATAGCTATAGGATAAGACATTCGTAGCTTCGTTCTGTCTGTTCTCTAACTGTACTCTACCTTGCTGCTGCAGGTCACAACTCGCAACCTACCCTACCCCCATCTACGCGCTTTCCTTCTCCCCTTCCTCCACCTCCCTCCTCCTGGCCAATGGCAACAAGCTCATCATTCTGCCCCTCGCGAGCAACAAGCAGAAGACTGTAACGTGGGAAGCCTGTAGCTCCGGCGTCGTGACGTGCTGTGACTGGAACAACGTCAGCGGCCTAATTGTCTCCGGTGGAGAGGACTGCTGCTACAGGGTGTACGACAGGTGAGGCATCAAGCTTGTACTGTCGCCGCTACTTCATTCTAACTGGTCGCTTCGCTCGTCGCAGCTTTGGTCTGCCGCTCTTTACTTCCAACCCCCACGAGCACGTAATTACCTCGGTCGCCTGGCGGCCGAACAGCTCCCTCTTTGCCGTAGGGTCGTACAACGTCATCAGACTGTGCGACAAGACCGGCTGGACCGTGTGCAAGAACAACCCTGCTACTGGGTCCATCGTCAAGTGCAAGTGGTCGTCCGACGGCACCCAGCTCGCCGGAGCCGGCGGAGGAGGCGTGGTCATATTCGCGCAGCTGGTGGACAGGACTTTGGAATACGGGAATGTCACAGCGACCCTGACCGACCCCAAGAAGATCCAGATCAGCGACGTCACCAGCCCCAACTCGTTCGACGAGCTCGACTTCCCCAGGGACAGGGTGGTCGAGTTTAGCCTAGGGCACGACCACCTCGTGGTTGCCACTGCTACCCAGTGCTTCATATACGAGAGTCCCAACTACAACACTCCCCAAATCTTTGACCTCAGGAATCCCGTGAACCTCATCGTTCTCGCCCCCAAGTCGTTCGCCGTCGTCGACACTGTCATGGGAGTCACCGTGTACAACTACGAGGGCAGGTGAGAAAGAAGTTGTAGCTGCTTGTAGCCGTACAATTCTAAACTCGTTAACACGCCAATCTTCACGCTCGCTTCGTTCTCATCGCAGGCAACTCAGCGCGCCCCGCTTCCAGGGTCTCCGCCCCGAATTCCTCAGCGCCGATCACGTCAGCCTAAGCCACGACGTCATCGCCATCCTAGACCAGACCGACTTCAAGACCATTAGGTGCTTCGACATCCTCACCGGCCGACCGCTGGGCAACAACGGAGAGGTCAAGCACGACCAGGAGATTACCAAGGTGAGTGACGGTAAATAGGGAGTGAGGGTTGCTAGAAGTACGTGCTTACTGACTCAAAACGCTCGCTCGCCGCAGATTTCGCTCTCCCTCTTTTCCACCAGCAGCATGGACCGAAGGCTTGTCTTCATCGACTCCAACAAAGAGCTCTTCATAACCCCCACCGCGCAGCTCCCCGGCGTTCAGAAGAAATTCGCCATCCAGAAACTCTTGACCCAGGTCGACACCGTTGCGTGGAACGACACCTCCGATTTGTTGGCCTGCGTCGCGGACTCGCGGCTGACCGTGTACTACTACCCCCACGCCTTGTACGTGGACAGGGACCTGCTGTCACAGAGCGTCGAGTCCCACGACGCCAGCTCCTTCGGATCCCACCCCCAGATCCTCTCCTTCTTCGGCAACACCATCACCGTCCGACGGTCCTCAGGAGCGGTGCTCACAAGAACCGTGCCGCCCTACCCCGCCCTTCTGTATGAGTACGCCGCCGGCGGCAGGTTCAAGGACTGCGTGAAGCTCTGCCGCTACATCAAGTCGCCCCAGCTCTGGGCGACGCTCGCTGCGATGGCCATCTATCACCAGGACCTTGACTCGGCCGCGGTGGCCCTCAGCGCCACCAAGGAGGTGGACAAACTCCAGTACATCAAGTACATTCAGTCAATAGCCTCCAGCGAGGTCAGGAACGCCGAGATGATGCTGTACAAGCGCTGCCCCGAGGAGGCCGAGAGTATTCTCCTCCAGGTGAGAGAGAAGGAAGATGGAGGATGTAATGTCGATTTTTTTTCTAACCCTCAACTACGTAACTCGCTCAGGCATCGCCAATGAAACTTTACCACGCCATCAAGATGAACGTGCGCCTGTACCGTTGGGATCGCGCCCTACAACTAGCAGTCAAACACGACAAGTACAAGGACGTCGTCATGTGGTACAGGAGGGAGTACTTGAAGGGCTTCAGGAGGGAGGAGGACAAGAGCGAGTTCTTAAAGTTGGGGAGGGAGGTCGGAGAAGTGGACGAGGAGAGGGTGAAGGAATTGAAGAGGGAAGCTAAGGAGAGCGAAAGGGAAGGAGACAGAAAATAGATGAAAAAGATGATTTTGAGAGAGAAAGTGTTTTTTTTAGGGCAAAGGAGATCTTGGGGTATCGAAAATATCCAATTATATTCAATGTTTGTCCTCAGAGCTTGCCTCTTCGCTTTTGCTACCACCGGGGCCAACAGCCACTACATATGGCAAGACGTCTCTGACGATCTTGAGTCAACTTCCCTAACCTTCTCAGAGCATGCTGGGCAGCCTGGCATGCGCGCTTTTCTTGATGGAATCAAGGACAAGCTATCAATCACTCAGGCCACGGCAGACGACACCACCGAAGTCGCCTTCTCGGAGAAGCGGGATGGAGCTGTGAACGGGGAGTTCTTCGCGCCTCTCCCTAATGTAGCCCCTCCGTATGCCCTTGAGGCAGCTTGTCCTTATGGCATCTTCACTGAGGCAGGCCCCACTGCGCTTCTCAAGTACTACACGTCGTCCCCACAAATCACCACCCCTAACGATTGGTTCCCGGTACAAGATTTGTTGAAGAATCAGTTTGAAGTGACTTTGCGCGACCCTTACATGTCCACCGGTGGAAAAGTTGTTGACGAAGTTGGGCTGAAGGTTGGTCTCGGAGCTGGCCTCTTCGAAGACGAGTGCCCCTCCGGCGAGAATTCCATAGGTGAGACCGAGCGAATGACATAAAGAGTGAGGGAAAAAGGGCGGATTCATGTAAACTAACCCCAACGTGGTAGATGGCATGGCATGCATTGTCGCTGTGGTCCGCTTCAACGGAGAGCTTCACGAGCCTGCTGTTAACGTAACAACATTTGACGCAAGTGGCGATACCATCTCAATTGTGGAGTGCGAGTCCGTCTGCATCATGAAGGTCCCAATGTCGGGGTCGGTCTTTGCGGCCGTCCAATTCAAGGAAATGACCCCGGGGACGTTTGAAGGCACCGAATACGAGTATGTGGACCACTGGGCTACAACCTCCACCGTGATCAAGCGCGACTAAGAATTATGTAACTTTGTATGAAAATCTCAACGCCCAATGTCGGGCTCCGTCTTTGCGGCCTTCCAATTCAAGGAAATGACCCCGGGGACGTTTGAAGGCACTGAATACCAAGCGCGACTAAGAATTATGTAACTTTGTATGAAAATCTACAACGCGTTTGATTGTTGGAAAGTGGAAAGAAAGAGCGTTTCATTAAACTAGAGTAGCGCTCGCACCTCCACCGCCGCCAACGGAGCCCTCTCCGCTCTCCCACTTGCCAATGAAATACTTTAGCTCCTGCATCTCGGCCCTTCCTAATGGTGCATTGTGCCCGCAGATCAAGTTGACTACCTGAACCTCTTCTGTGACGAGCCGAAGAGCGAGCCGAGGAGAGAACGAGGAGAGAACGAGGAGCGAAGTGATGAATTAGAATAAAGATGAAAAGAAATTTGTGGCGGAGCTAGTTTTGGTGAGGACGAATGCAGTGCCTCACCTCCGCTCCCCGCTCCGCTCCCTGCTCTGCCCTTGACAGTCTCCACCGCGTAATCTAATATCAGTATTATAACGTCTATTTCTTTTGTCACCTCTTGTCCCCAGCTCCCCCCTGAAGTTTTTAACTGGGGGTAGAATAAACAAGCGGTGAAAGTAGTTAGCGACGAGTTAGAATGAAGTAGCTAGAATTATTGGCCATGGAAGCTGCGAGGAGTAAAGCGACGAGCAGCTTCCACGCAACGGTGTCGACCTGGGTCAAGAGTTTCTACGCCGATTCACTCGTTACAGCTTCTTACCTCCTTCAATCCCTTCAGTACAGCCGGAAGGGCGACGCCTCCCCTCGCAGTCCTTCCGCCGCCCGGATTCCTGGGGTCGAAATCGCTGTCGATGATTCCATCGCCTCCTCCGGTCCTGTACTTGGACCTTCGCCTGACTATGCACGGTCCCGCCCTCAAACACACACAGAGCCAGACACAGACCGCCTCCAGGCTAATCTTCGCGGCGGACCCTAGCCCCATACCCCCCAATCCGTCGCACACGCTAAGCAAATTCCATGCCAAGTTCAGCTGCGGCGAGCCGAGGAGCGAATCGACGAAAGTTAGAACGGGCTGAGGGAGCGAAGCGACCGAGACCATGGCAGTCCAGTACACACGGCGACGAGCAAGCAAAGCGAGGCCAAAGCATTAGCGAGTACAGAGGGATTGAAGTGACCGAGTCCTACCTCCCTCAGCTCGCCTTCCCCCATCCTCCCGGCAGAAGTTCTGGCGCTGTTGGTCCTTGCACCTCCTCCCATCTCTTCGTCTGAGCGAGCCGCGGAGCGAAGCGAAGCGACGAGTTAGAATGAAGTAGCTAGAATTATCGGCCATGGCGCGTGCCGATACTTCCGTACACGAAGCAGTGCCTCACCTTGGCTGTCGTCACTATCGCTATCACTGAAGTCGCGCCCCGCCATCCCTCCAACTGGTTCCAGACCCTATCAAAGCGGAGGGGCGAGTTAGATTGAAGTTTGAAGGAGCAAGCCGAGTATGGAGGGAGAAAGCGACCTAGAACGCCAACGTAAGGTGGCCATCGCAGTCAAACAGTTCCTCACCTCCCTCGCTCGCTTGTTGCCCTTCGTGACGCGGATGCCGATGCTCCGCACGGCGGCCGCGAACTTGGCCAAAGTTTCTATTCCCAACTTCTCCCCACCCGCAATCTTCTCCGGAGCGAAGAGCATCCCCCCCCCTTCGCTCTCCCTCCCTTCTCCCATCCTCACGTACTCCTCTCGAACTCGAACGGGGAACATGTGCTGCTCTAAATCTCCTTCAACCTCCTTCTTCCAGCTCACCCCGACCATGAGGCCAGCGGTGTAATTTATGATCTGATCGAACGGGTCCTGGCAAATTAGCTTGGGACCGCGTTTATTTTCGAAACTGGTGACGACGTCCGAGTTCCAGCCTACGACGAGCGGAGCGAGCCGCGGAGCGAAGCGACGAGTTGGAATGAAGTAGCAAGAACGAGAAGGCGCGTTTACGGAATCTCGGCGATAGGTGCCGATACTTCCATACACGAAGCTGCGAGGAGTAAAGCGACGAGCAGCTTCCACGCAACGGGGCGAATTTCTTCTGAACGCCGGGGAGCTGCGCGGTGGGGGTTATGAAGAGCTCTCAGTGCCTCACCTCGCAAGAAGACCCGCATCGCCACCCCGACCCACCCCCCAAGCATGTTCTCCGCGACCGCCTCCAAGCACTTGAAGCTCCTGTCGACGATCAGCAGAGTGTTGTTGTCGCGACCCTCCGCAGCGCTAGCAGCGACCATCCCTCCGATGCTCTCTCCGTGGACGATGAGTTTGCTGCGACGAGCGAGCGAAGCGAGGCCCGAGCGTTAGCGAGTACAGAGAGAGCGAAGTGACCGAGACCATGGCAGTCCAGTACAAACGCCTTCTCACCTGTTCCCGTCCACCCCGACAACTGCATCGCAGACAATCAGGCCATCGCTCTTGAGGCTGGCAGGCTTCAACCCGCCCGATCCGAACCAGTTCCCGAACCACCGCCAGCACTTGAGCGGAAAGGGGGGCGGAGAGGTAGGGGGCGGGTAGAAGCAGCTTCGGCCGTAACCCCGATAGTTGAACGCCACGACATCGTAACCAAGCCGCAAGTAATTTTCGATCCACCCTGCGAGGAGCGAAGCGACGAATTAGTATACAGTTCGAGTAAGCGAAGTGACCGAGCGATAGCGAGAATCGAGGGAGCGAAGCGACGGAGAACACCCACGTGAACATATTCCATACATTGCAATCGACGCATTCTCAGCTCTCACCTGGCGAGGAGCGAAAGACGAGGCGAGGAGCGAAGCGACGAATTAGTATACAGTTCGAGTAAGCGAAGTGACCGAGCGATAGCGAGAATCGAGGGAGCGAGGCGACGGAGAACACCCACGTGAACATATTCCATACATTGCAATCGACGCATTCTCAGCTCTCACCTGCCTCGTCGCCAGTTTCTCTGGCACCACCAACCCCGAGCCCCAGCGACTGCCCCGTGAGTTCCCAAACGCCTGCGTTGGGGTTGCAATAAACAACGGTGCCTTTGCTCCCCTCCTTCTTGACCCACAACGCCTCGACCAAGCCCCCCTTCTTGCCCGTCTCTCGAATCACGACGTCCGACGCCTCGATGCCCTTCCGCCTGTTGAGATTCCTCAGCCTACCTTGCCGGACGTAGCCGAAGGAAAACAACACGAGGTCGAAGTCGGCCGCTGTCACTGTGGAGGTGAATTTGAGCGCGTTCTTCAACATCTGCCAAATGGCTTGCACGATGGTCCAGTTGCCGTCGTCGTTCATCATGTTCCTCGGGTCGGCCAAAATGTGGGCGGAGGAGATGATGTCAGTCGTGGACAAGTGAATCGCCTGGCAAGGGTAGAGGGATCGAAGCGAGAACCGAGCGTCAGCGAGAGGAGAGGGAGCGAAGCGACCGACCGGGCCTCTTGCAGCGGGGCCTCTTGCAGCGAGGCCCGAGCGTTAGCGAGTACATAGGCCGCTTGCGGCCGAGACCATTGTATAAATACAAGCCCGCCTAATAAATATAAACTCACCTCCGCCATGAACTCGAGCTGTGAATCGATGATGTCGCTATACTGGCCGCACTGCAGAGGAGCAGCGAAGCGACGATATCAGAGAGCAGAGTGGAGTGGGTAAGAAGCTGTGTGTGACGTTGAAAGGGAGCGAAGCCGAGGGAGCGAAGCGACCGAGAATCCCTATGTCGAACCACTACGTTTCAAAGCGAGTATATTCTAACCCTAACAAATTTCGATCGAAGCGACAGAGTGCAGTAGTTTCACCGACGACAGAGTGCAGTTGTCTCACCTCCGTCGCAAACTGCGTAGCGTCCCTCTCCTGGAGTGTCCGGTTCAAGGACGCAAGGAAGGCAGCTCGGAGGACGTTGCCTGGGATCGGTGTGGAGGCATCGTTCTCGGCCAGCATCCGCTCCAGGTTCGTCGTCACTGCGAGGAGCAAAGCAAGGGGGGGGTGAGCGAAGCGAAAGTGCTGGCCCTGCCTATGTACGTGCAGATGCTCTTTGAAACGTTCTTATGGTTATATTATTATCATCGATTCTCACCTCCCTTGGCGGGGTCGCTACCAGGTCCCTCTGAATTCTGTGACGGGTAGGTAGGAGTTAGAGGACCGACTTCGGTCGCTTCAAACGCATAGCGAGCACAACTCTCACCTCCAAACAGAACTTCACATCCTCCAAGAACTCCCAACGCTCCTCGTCCTCCTTGTACACCGTGAGCGACTCCGAGACTTCCCTGACCATCTTGATGTGGTGGAGGTTGTAGGGAGGGAGGACGTCGAGGTTTCTGAGAGGGTGGTCGGGGGGGAGGATTCGGGAGGCGTCGGTGACTGTCTTGTCTAGGCTGGGGTTTTGGTCGGCTGGGGTGGGGTTCCTGGAGGACTGTGTGTGTATGGTGGTGGTGGTGGTTGTGTGAGTTAGAAAAGAAGACGACCGCTGAGGAGAGCAGAGCGAAGTGGGAGTGAAGCGGCGGGTTAGATCGTAAATCCGACCAACACTGAGCGAAGCGAAAATGCGGTCCCTGACAATGTACGTGCGGATGCTCTTCGGAAGAAACTTCCTTACCTTCGTATTTATGGTCGTCTGCCCTCTCACCTCCCAGAAGGCCCAATAATCAGAACAGTACCCTCTGGGGAAAGCCAGCGACCTCTTAACGAATCTACAAATCGCGGAAACCACAAAGTACATCACTATAACGTCCAGGACGGTGTAGTCGAAGAGGAGCACGTCGAGGACGTAGACGGGGAGGAGGAGGAGGAGGGACAGCAGGTAGATTATTAGGAGGAGGAGGAGCTGACGGGAGAGGACGGAGACGAGGATGTAGTGGACGAGGGATGTTGTTGTTAGGGGAGGGAGGAGGGGGGAGGGGGTTAGGAGCTGGGGACGAGGAGCGGCGAGGAGCGAAGCGACGAGTTAGAATAGAGTAGTGGTGGCGGTGGTTGGTGGAATGACGGCAGCGACGGCGACGGCGACGATGACGATGACAACAGAGTTCGCCTCTACCATCAGGGTTATCAGTTCATTCGAAACATCTTATCTCTCACCTCCATAAAACCAACGAAAGCGCGGAGAACAATGTGAGAATCCCTCCGGTCGGAAAGAGCGTCGAAGGCTGTGCGGTAATTTAGGAAAAGAAGGGAGTCCATGGGAGAGGAAGGGGGAGACTTGGGAGCCGATGGGGATGGAGGATTTACTAAAGAAATTGAAGGAGGAGAAGAGGGAGGGAGCGCAGGGGGGGAGACGGGGGAGGAAGAAGTTACGGTAGCCGTCTTGAACGTTTGAGGTTGCGGCGGGTTGAGGCCACAAATTGTGTTTTGCGACTTTTCAGTCACATTCCCATTTCATAAATTTGAAGTTGGATTGGTCTGACTACGACGCTTCCCGAGCTCTCATTAGCTGTATCAGAGGCTCAGCTACTAGTTTTACCACCATATGATGACGGGAGACGACGGTAGCGATGACGAGGGGAAGAGATCAGACCAAGTTCTGCCCTCTCTCTCGGGTGGAGTCTCGGCGACCATTTCAACAATGGCTGCCCCTGGTGCTGCCGCTCCCCATAACTCGCGGCCAGTAACAGGTCCTTCCTCTAAGATTAATTACTCGGCTTTGGACCGCGCGCGCGAGTATTACAACCATGAGGACTATGAGAAGGAGGGTGGAAGGAAGGAAGGAGGCTTTATTGATAGTGATGATGATAGTGAGGGCGACAACGATGGTGAGATAACTTATACCATCGCCCCTGTCGTTTCGTCGAAAGCGTCGAAAGCGCATCCTAATAAGATTCCACCTAAACGACGACCCAAGAAGAGGCCCATCGCCCCTGTCGTTCCGCCGGAAGCTTCGTCTATAGTCTCCGCCGCCATTGTTTCGAAACCTATGACTGTGGCTACTCTGCAGGCCAAGCTGGACGCCAATTTCATCCCTTATGACAGCAACGCGAACTATTCTTCTCTCGCTACTCTCCTCGCCAAGACGATCGCGGCGAGGTCTAAAATACCTCGACTCAATGATGATGTTCAGGGGGAGATCGTTTTGTTCCTTTCCGGTTTCGATTCACTTCACGTAGCGTCACAGTTAGCGAAGGGCTTCCGTCTGAAAGCGAAGCCGAAATTGGACGAGATACTGAAGCGGAGCGACATGAATATTCACTGTGCTGTTATGAAGTGGTGTGATGATGCTGAGGCGGCGAGGGATCTTTACGGTCACATTAGTATGTGGAACACGTCGGAGGTGACGAGTATGAGGAGTTTGTTTAGTGGTGAGTTGGTTGGACCAGCAGGTGTTGGAGAAGCAGCAAAACAGTTTAATGAGGATATTTCGAGGTGGGACGTGGGGAGGGTAACTGATATGGAGAGGATGTTCTATTATGCCGAGTCGTTCAACGGTGATCTGTCTTTGTGGGACGTTACAACTATGAATGCGATGATCTTTGGAGCCTCATCGTTCAACTGCGATCTGTCTTCTTGGGACTTTAAAAACAGGCGTTTTAAGGGCTTCCTTAATAGCGAACGTGCGTTAGGGTTTTCTGGGACAGAGGAAGGGAATGATCGTCTGTTAAGTTTTTTAGGGACGGATAATGAATGAAAGATAGCGGAAACGCTTACAATTTGCATAAAAACTGTTCGACTTTCTTTTGCAAACCTTTCTTTTCTGGGAACCTGGTCAGCTGGGCGGCATGGATGTATCTCCACTATCTCCGCTATCTCCGCGACCTGTGCGGAGCTCTCTGACCCCCCTCCGGGCGGCAGGCTGCTAACCCTAAAAAAAAGAGAGTTGCCTTGGAGATGGACGGATGGACGAGGAAAGGGTCGGACGACGGTCGTTACGCCCCCGGGCAAAAAAAGATTTCTTAGTGACGAAGGCGGGATTCGAACCCGCGCATGAAATCATACTCGAACTTGAGTCGAGCGCCTTAGACCACTCGGCCACTTCGCCTATAAAAAAAATCGTGCGACGGCGGAGAGATTCGAACTCTCGCGCTCAAAGAGCAATGGATTAGCAGTCCATCGCCTTAACCACTCGGCCACGCCGTCAGTAAAATTTCCCAATGAAAGGAAAGCATTTTCATTAGAAAATTTTGCCGAATTCTTGGTACCAAAAATATCTATAATGGCTTTCCTTGCACACTTGTCCTATTTTCTCACCTTCATCTCGTTTTCCACCATTCTGCTAAAAACACCAGCTCTGCGTCTCTTCATGTCCGCTCTCACCAAACGCCAGAAGTCGGCGTCTTCCCTCGTGATCGGGACGCACAGTGGGACCTTCCAGGTGAGATACCTTTCGCGGTTGCGCTTTGGCCACCGATGGAGTTCCTCTTCATTCCACTTTTGAGCTTCTATTTCTGACGTGTGCGACGCAAATTCATTGCGCCCTTCCCACCAGGCGGATGAGGCCATGGGCGTTTGGATGCTTCGTCAGCACCCCGCGTACTACCAGTCTAAGGTGAGACTCGACTACCCCGTTCATTCTGCCTCCACAATTTTACCCCTTCACTTGCTAGTTTTGTTGCCTCACCCCCCGCCACGATCATCCACGCGCACGCCCTAACAATGCCCACATCGCACCCCCCCCGCAGGTAGTTCGCTCTCGTGATTTGGAGGTGCTTGGCCCCCTCGACATTGTCATCGACGTGGCTGGAGAGTACGACCACGCGAAGCTGCGCTACGATCACCACCAGAGAGGTACGGGCGACTTACGACGGGCTGCGTCGACGCGATTGTCGGAGATCCTGATCCTGAACCTGACGCGGACGTTCAACTGGCCACGTTAGGATAGTCGCTCAACAATCACAGTAACTTAAGCTGGACAGAAGGCGCACTGTCGCAAGCTCCGTGCTGCAGATTACTCGCCACTAACCCTCCTCATCCCCCCTAACCCCGCAGGCTTCGAGGAGACGCTGTCCGAGTGCGGCTTTGACATCAAGCTGTCCGCCACCGGCCTCGTCTACCGCCACTACGGCAAGGACGTCATTTGCGAGTTGTACCCTGCCCTGAAGTCTGAGCCCGCCAAGGTGAGAAAGGCAGCCTTGGTACTCGCATCGCTTTGCACTTTACTCGCTACCGCTCGTACTCGCTAACGCTCGATCAGCTCGAAACCGTCTACAGCAAGTTCTACAAGTCCTTCGTGCAGGCGCTCGACGCCATCGATAACGGCGTTGAGATCGCGGAGAACCCTAGGTACTCTGACGGCACTGGCCTCTCCGCCCGTGTCGGTCGCCTGAACAAGCGCTGGAATGACACGTCCGAGTCTCCCACTGAGGACGAGCGCTTCGAGAAGGCCAGCGCCATCTGCGGCGAGGCCTTCGTCGAGTCCCTCTCCTACATCGTCGAGTGCGAGATGGCCGCCTATGACCTCGTGGAGAAGGCCGTCCTTGCCCGCAACACAGTCGACCCCTCCGGCCAGATCATCAAGTTCGAGAGTGGTGGTATGGTAAGGAATACGTCGCCCTAAATGAAATAAATACGAAACGCCCTAAAAACACACAACCACAATCAGTTATCCTTTCTAACTCGTCACTTTGCTCCTCGCACCCCTCTCAGCCTTGGAAGCAGCACCTCTACGACCTCGAGGCCGTGCACAACATCGAGGGCCAGGTTAAATTCGTCCTGTACACTGACCAGGGAGGTATGTGGAGGGTCCAGGCCGTGACTGTCAAGGGGACCGCCTTCACCAACCGCGTTGGTTTACTAGAATCGTGGAGGGGAGTTAGGGACGCTGAATTGGAGAAGGTGAGAGAGAGTGAGAGACACGCCGTCAAACCCCAACAAATCCCCAGCCCCTTTCCTGCACACTCATTCATTCCCTCGCCCTCTCCCTCAATCTCTCACTCAATACCTTACCTCTGTCAGGTCTCGGGAATTCCGGGATGCAAGTTCGTGCACAACAGCGGCTTCATCGGTGGAAATAAGGAGTTTGAGGGGGCCTTGCTTATGGCGCAGAAGAGCATCGCAGGTGCCTAAAACTACAAAATATCTGAAAGTAAAATAAAGAAGCGCATGAAATTTAGTTATTCAAATATAGTTCTTCATGAGGGGATGAATTCTTCAAGATGGGACAATCTATCAAGATGTGAGGATACTCCTGTTAGGGTTGAAGAGCATCTGCACATGATCAGGGCCAGCATTTTCGCTTCGCTCAGTGTTGGGCACGGGTGCGTTGCTGCGCAGGCAACTAACCCTGAAAAAAAAGGTCGAAATTTGTTAGGGTTAGGATGGGATTTATTAGGGTTAGGATCTTACTAGGTTTGAATTTATTAGGGTTAGGGCTGAATAAATTCTAACCCACCACCTTGCTACTCTCATCCAGTTTAAGATCATGGAGTCAGCCACGGTTTAATTTGCGGTTGGCACATCTGGCTTAAGATCATGTGGGAGACAGCAGCGGGTTCATCTGCAATCGCAGCTCTGGGTTAATCTGCAGTTGGTACCTAAAATCATGTGGGAGACAGCAGCAGTTTAATCTACGGTTGGTACGTCAGTTAAGATCATGTGGGAGACAGCAGCGGTGCAATCTGCAGTTTGCATGTGGCGCTTGTCCTTGGACCGTCCACACAACTTCAATCTCTCAACAGCAGATGTCGAAGATACAATATCTACAAGCTTCGGAAGTGGGCAGTAGACGAATCACGGGCTGCCCCTCTCCCCCCAGATGATTTTGATTCTGTGCTTGATGCATATTTTCATGGATTTTAACAACAAACTAGTTTCTGTTAAACGACACACCACCCACCTCTGCTTTCTCCCACCACCCATCTGCCACAATCATGCCTACCTCCTCCCGCAGCACACCCCCCCCGTCCGACGAAATAACAACAGCAACAACAACAACAGCTTTCCTAACGCAGCTCGAACAGACCCTGAGCCGGTTTTTAGTTCACCCTACTAGCAGCAAGAGCACGGGGGTCACGAAGACGGAACCGGATACGACGATAACGTCAACGCGCTGCTGCTTTCCATATTAACGTTCGCGAATCGCCGCGAAAATGTTAAAGCGCTAGAGGAGAAGGACAACAAGAAAGACACTGAAGCGGCAACAACAGCAACAAAAAGCCCCAGTATTAGTCACACGAGTAGTATCGTCGCGAGCCACCCCCTAAAATCTTTACCGTCTGTAAGAAAAATACTCAAGAAACATTCTACCATGGCTCGTCTGAGCATTAAGAAGATCGTGCCCATCATGGAAAGGTGAGCAGTCAAGCATGCTTGTTCAAACATCGTCGACACTCGCTTCGCTCGGGTCCAATATTCTAACTCGTCGCTTCTCTTCTCGGCTCGCTTCGCTCGTCGCAGCAAATCATCAGCGGCCCTTGCCTTCCTGAGCTCGCCTGAAGCAACCCTTCATGTGAAAAACTACAACACGGACGTTGACGTTGAGAACGAGAAAGTCCTGCAGATGGACAACGTCTTACAAACTTACACCGATGGCGAAGATGCCTTGTTTACGGCCGCCCACGGACTGCTCACCGGTATGAACATGCAGGGTGCCATCCCGTTCAAGGATTTCCCGATTACCTTCTCCACGACCAAGTTCAGAGGGGCTTCTATAATGTGAAGGAAGGAGATATCTACGCTAAATCGACGCTTACGATAAGGGGCGACCATTCACGAGTTGCTGCGAGGTGAGACGACACTGCTTTGCTCGGGCTTTGCTTCTCTCAGCCCTCCCTTCGTTCAGGACTCAGTCGCTCCGCTCCCTCGGTGCAAAACACACGACACCCCTAAGTCTAACTCCTCCTCAACGAATTCCGCCACAGGGTCGCGAACTATTACTACAGGTGCATGAACCCAGCCTTTGGGATAACAAAAAAGGACATGGTCCTCGACGACGAAGTTTATCTTGAGCACCCCAACAGCCACTCGTCCATCTACCACCAAGCCTTTAGCTTCCCTTCCCCTCTGGCAGACAGGGAAGTCATTTGCAATATCGTGTGGAAGCGCTTGAGCGAGAAGACGGTCGTAGTTGCCTACCACCCACTGACGTCTCACCCCCTTGTTGAAAATAAGGACGGCAAGTCAGTGATTCGAGGTTCATTTCATTATGTGTTCCAGGTGACACAGCTGGACGATCGGACCACAGAGATCAATTGGGGTTTTCATATAAACTTTGGAGGGAAACTTCCGAAGGTTGTTGTCAATTCGGTAATCATTCCTAATTTCAACCGAGGTGAATTGCGAATGTATCATCGTTATTCTGCCACCTTTACTAACTCGTCACTTCCCTTCCCTTCACTCCTCGGCTCGCTCCGTTCGTCGCAGCCCTCTCACATCACCAAGTCTACTTCGCGAATTCCATCGACTTGGCGAATTTATCAAAATCGGATGGCAAGCTCTTGGGCGAAGTCCTCGTCAACCAGATCAAGACCGCGAGGAAGAGGGGCGGCTGGAAAAAGCACGCCGAACTCGGGAAGGTCGGCGTCGACGAATTTCTCTACATTTCCGACGCGATGCGTGAATTTCTAGCTAGGCACCCTTGGTTCAGGGCGTTACTACATGAAATAAGCTTGAACAGGGTAAAAGCAGCTCACACGGTTGAAACAGCTCTTGCCAACATGAACGACCACGACGCAAACTCACTAAGGGCCTTTCGACCATTATCCTGTCCACCACGGCGGCGTCAGCTGCAGTGGATCACTGGATTGCACAGAATGCCGCCTTGGAAGAATTCGAGAAGAAGTACGAATGGATGCGGCCGCTCATCGTCGAGATTGCTCAATACAACCTGAATACGAGCAACCTTGGCTTGAAGTTGCGTGTTTTCGGAGGGGTGTTGTTAAGTACGATCGACTTGATTACAGATATCTACATGACGGTTCAATTCTTCAACACCGAGGGGCAAGAGGGCTATGGGAGGATGAATACCTGGCTTATCGGTTTGACAATGTTATGTCAGGTTGTGGTTGCATATTCCCAAAACTTCAAGAAGCCGTCAATGTTTTTCCAGGACGCAATCTGTATATTCACTGGCTTCAAGCCCGCCCTTGACGCCTACAAGGTAGGGTCGGGCTTTGAGCAGGAGGACCACCAAATTATCCCACCACTCCAAGAAATGTCCCTTTGCAAAGGGATCGAGGTTGTGTTTGAAGCGGTCCCCGCTACTATCATCCAAGCCTACGCCTTCCTCCTTGCCAGAGAGAAGAGTACCGGGGCCCTGATTTCAATATTGGTTTCGGCGGCAACAATTGGCTTCACGTCCTCCATGGTAACATATGATTGGGATACATCTCCTTCAGGAAGGGACGCGAACAGCGTTTTTTACGGATTTGTTCCCGACAAAGCACTTCCTCGAGCTGTATGCTTCCTCTCAATGATGTCGCTTACATTCGCACACGTCCTTCTGCTGTGTTTCTCGTGCGCTCTGCTCGCGATGATAAATCCTAAGTGGTTGGCGTACTACCTCGCTGCGGACATGGGCCTATTCGTCCTGTACAAGATATTGAGACGAGATTTTTACTACTTTGTTAATCTTCAGGGACCTGTCAGGCTCATTGTAGCGATCGTACAGAAAGTCGGTGTGAAGTGCCTCCTCAACTTCACGTTGATGATTCAGCTACGCAATCCTTGTGAGGCGGGCGGGTTTATGTTCTCATTTTCTCTACTTTTTTCTCTAGCAGGTAGCTATCTTTCGGCCTTCCTTTACGCAAACTACTACGACGAAGATAACAAGCTTAATACGGCGACACTGCAGGCAGTGCTCGTCAGCCTGAGCGCGTTGTGGCTTGTCTCAGCAGGTGAGAGCTGAGTAAGCACGTTTAGCCGTCTCGGGGACATCCCTACAAGTAAAAATGTCGAACAACCGTTTCTAATGTCGGCAACATAATCTTCCATGCGCTTCGCTCCACTCGTCGCTTCAATGTTCAAGTCACGTTCATTTCATCGATCAAACATAAATACATACACACCTTCTACAATTTCGATACAACGAGCGATTACGACCGAAATTTAGTACTGAATCTTCGTGAGGACCAGGAAGAAGCTAAAGCCTCCGTCATGTAGGACCACCCCGACACGAGACAAGGCTGGGGCGACGAACTCCTCAGACCCTGGTGTCTGGCCTCATGGTCCAAGTGGGAGACGGAGAGACCTGCGTGGTTCACGGACGCCTGGATCGAAGTCGTGCCGAACGACTACATACCGTACGACTGGCAAGTGAAGTACAAGAAGACGAAGGGACGTGTGGACGACCCAGGGATGAGGCGCAGATCGAGCCTCCAGCAAGTGAAGACGCTCCTAGGCGGCACAGAAGAGGACAGATAGCAAACAAATAACATGTTACTGAAGTTTTACCATGCAAGCGTTTATTTATAAATTAGCTCCCCACCCAAACTCCCCAAACCCCCACAAACCCCCCACAAGCACACCCAAACTACTATTATTTTAGACGCTGGCCTCCTTGGCAATCTTTTCTGCCTCCTCTTTGGCCGTTCTCTGCATGTCCTGCTGCTTCTTTTGTATCCCCTCTGCGATCGCCTGGGCCTCCTGCTCCTTCTGCGCCGCATTGGCCTCAATTTTTCCCAAGTCCCCGGTGATAAACTCCAGCCTCTTCTCGACGGTGGTCTTGGCCTCGGCGAGCTCGTGCTTTATCAGGACGGGGCCGACCATTTTGTAGACTACGTCGTTGTCGCTGAGACGGTCGAGCTCGGCCTTTACCATGTCGTTCTCGTTCAGCTGCTGCATGAGGGTCTGCTGGGATTGACGGAGGTCCTTAATCTGCGCCTGAATGCCGCGGAACTGAGAAGTAGATGGGATGCGTGGGGAACCGACGGGTTAGAATGAATCAGTTCCTCAGTTGCTCGCATGTAAACTTCGCTTCCCACGCGTTACTTGCTCCGCTCCCACGGAAACTACGTTCAGTCGCCCGTGGTTCAGGCCGCAAGCGGCTAGCAACAGCAACGGTCCTCGCTTCGCTCTCGCTTCGCTCCCGCCCCGGCTAGCAACACAAACGGTCCTCTCTTCGCTCAAACCTCGCCGCAAGCGGCTCGGTCGGTCGCTTCGCTCCCGCCCCGGCTGGTCGGTCGCTTCGCTCCCTCTCCCTCACCTTCGATAGCTCCGTGTCCACTGCTGCTGCTAATCCTGACATTTTTAAACACAAAAAGCTCTACCTAACTTAACCTGAAATAAAAGCGTGGGTGAGACAAACACCGAAATACTCCAGACAAAACCGTAACCTTGAAATAAGAACACAAGGCCTCCAACACCTGAAACCAAATTTGATTTTCGACCGAAGAAGCGCCCAGCCACGGATACTTCAAAAAATCATATGATAACGCCGTCTCTCACGAAAAGCTCCACAAGAGATGTCACTAACACAACCCCGGCAGCCTTGTTACCCCTCCTTCTCGGTCGTAACGCTTAAATTCCAATTTCTCACAATTTTTTATTAGTTCCAATTCTATCTCCGCTCCTCGGATAATAAATCTCTTTTCGTTAGACCACCGCTGTGTAGTATTAGTTCTTGGATCTGTATTCAATAAAATAAAAAGTAGAAAGGCGGCTTTCGGCTCAAAATAAGTGAATCCCCGTTCATCCCCCCGTGCTCCTTCGCTTATCCGATGCTTGCCCTCCGTTTTCAACAGAAGCCGATCGTCCCTCCATCCTATGCTCCCTCAGCCGTCCCAAATGCGGTCAAGGACACTCTAATAGATAGTTGTATTTTCGAGTTAGAGCAGGGGAGGAAATATTTGATAGACAGGTGAGGAGGAAAAAAGGCGCCGCCGAAGAAGGAATAGCAGAACGGCGCAAATAAAGCACCGCAGCCGCACCAAACGTTCACTTCAACCAAGCGAAACCTTAGCGAAACCTTGCTGCAAGCTGTACCACACACACCACACGCAAGGAGCAGACGCAAGGATCCAAACTGTCGTCGCACTGGACCCACTGCGACGACCTCAAGTAGCCTTTCATCCGTTCACCAGCTTCCTCTTTTCTCTAACTCACACTCTTACACCTTTCATCCCTTCCAACGCTGCAGCATGGGCGAGGTGAGAAGCTGTGAGGAGTAATAGACTTAGTGTGCGAGAGCGAACACACGGAAGGTATTAATTATACACTATTGGTATTATATTTATGAACTAGCTCGGTCGTTGCTTCGCTCCCTCCCTCGAGTAGCCAACCTTCGGTTGGCTGGTCGGTCGCTTCGCTCCCTCCCTAACTCGTCGCTCTGCTCCCCTTTCCGCTCTTCACAGATGCTCCTCCTGTGCAACTCCTCCTCCTCCCGTTCCCGTTCGTCCTCCCCCGTCCCCTCCTCCCAAGCCTCCAAGCCCCTCTCCCTCGAATACATAGCCGACCGCCTCGACGTCGACGACCCCCTCTACTCCTTCGTCTGCCGCACCCACGCCAAGCCAGGCCTCCGCGAGGACGCCGGTATGCTCCAGGGTTTCATCACCGCAACTACTTTCACTAATTGGCAGAGGTGAGATGCTGCGAGGAGCGAAGCGACGAGTTGAGAAGGCGAGTGTACTGGATATCGACGTAAAACCCTCAATACTTCCGTACGTAATGGAGTTTATAACGTCCATATCGTCTGTACAGCTCGTGTACTGGATATCGACGTACAGCCGCTGATACTTCCGTATGTTACGGAGACTGCTGCCAACTCCTTTCCGTTTCTAACGCCGTAAACGCCCCATCCTTTGCGACTCGCTTCGCTCGTCGCTTCGCTCGTCGCTTCGCTCGTTGCAGCGACTTCAGGTTCGACAGCAGCCACGAGTCGGCTTTCATGAACCCGCCAAAGAACGACAACAGCGTCGACGACGGAGAGCTGTCGAGGGGGATGCAGGCCTCGACCAAGCTCGGCGACCCTTTCAACGAGGGAATCGTCTACCCCCACGTGGCGGAGATATCCCTCCTGGGAGGCCTCAAGTGCGGGAAGCAGGTGAGTTTCTGCGCGATTTCGTTCCTTAATCGGCTGCGCTAGTGGTTCCAGACTGGATATCGACGCCACTATCATCGCTTCGCATTTCCAAGGTAGCTTACGTCCACCTTCATGCGACTCGCTACGCTCGTCGCAGCTCGTGGCGCTGATGATAGATAAGCTCGAGGCGCAGAGGAGGTGGGAGTACGAATACGTCTGCCTGCAGGCCACCGAGAACTCTGTCGGATTCTACGAGAGGATGGACTTCAAGCGCATCGGCTGCATCGTCCGGGACGCGCCGGCCCCGAAGGTGAGAGTGTGCGAGGATCAAAGCGAGGAGCTGAGGAGGCGTGTGTATTGGACAACGACGTACATGGCCGGGACTTCACACTGCTACATTATTCTAACTCGTCGCTTCGCTCCTCGACTCGTCTTTCGCAGGAGGGCACGTCCCCCATAGTGTCGTCAATAAACATCGAGTACAGGACTGAAGTCGAGAACGAAACTCCAACCACCATCGCCCAGAAGTTCAATTGCGCTGTCTGGGACATTCTGTACCTGAACAAGCCCCTCCTGCCAACCCTGGACAAATCCTCAAAGCTCATGGCATCGACCAAGATCTTCGTCCCCAACAAACCCGCCATGGACTCCGACGCCGCAAAGGACTGCAACAGCCAGATCAAGTGGCACTCTGCGGCTGACGATCAGACCCCCCAGCAAATCGCACAGATCTACGGCGTGGACGTCGAGGACATTGTGAAGGCGAACGCGGTCAAGTTCAAGGGACTCATGCACTGGAGCAAGGTGAGAAGCGGCGCTCGGGTCGAAGAATTTAGCTCTCCTATTGCTCGGCGGAATATGTTCACGTAGGGGTTCTCGCTATTGCTCGGGCCTCGCCGCAAGCGGCTCGGCCGGTCGCTTCGCTCCCTCGGCTTCGCTCCCTCCCTAACTCGTCGCTTCGCTCCTCGGCAGCTCGAGGAGGGGACCAAATTGCAAGTCTCGCACTTCGACGAAATTCCGTGGCGGCAATACACGCACTGGACCTTCCCCGACGACGGGGAGGAGGCGGGGAACTCCTACATGATGGCGAGGAAGCTCAACAGGAGGAGAAACGGGCAAAAGGAGAGCTCCGACGAGCTGGTCGCGACCACAATAAGAAACCTCAAGTGCAGGCGGATAAAGGTCCCGAAGCACTGGATCCCCCAGGAGGACCCCAAGGAAATGGGAGTGATGCTTGGCGTGCAGAAGGACCCGAAGAAGGCGGCGCTGCTGGCGCCTCCGCCTCCAAAGCCCCCCGCGGACGCCCCCCCTAAGCCCAAGAACCCGCCGTCCGCCTACCTCTTGTATTCAATCGATTCGAGGAACAAGATGAAGGATCTGCCCGAGTTCGAGGGGAAGTCGGTCGTCGAATTCTCCAAGGTCATCGGAGCGCAATGGAAGGCCCTGCCGCCGGAGGAGGTCGAGAAGTGGACCAAGCTAGCCGCCGACGCCAAGGCCGCCTACAAGGAGGAGTACGCGGCGTGGAAGGAGAAGATCTCCAAGATGGGCCTGAAGGAGGAACAGGTGAGGATGCTCGAGGAGCGAAAGTCGCTGCTGCCAAGTTATACGCCGTTATTAATAACACGAACGCCCCTTCAATTGCGACTCGCTTCGCTCGTCGCTTCGCTCGTCGCAGTTTAAGGTCAAGTCAGCCAAGAAGAGAAAGGCCGAGCGGGCAGCGGGAAAGATTGCGCCCTGCGCCAAGGGCTCGAACCTCTTCAACAAGGTCGTGTGCCGCAAGGGCGGCTGGGAGGGCCGGAGCGGAGGAGGTGAGAGTGTGCGAGGAGCAAAGCGACGAGCTATATACACTATGTATTATATTATGAACTAGCTCGGTCGTCGCTTCGCTCCCTCCCTCGAGTAGCCAACCTTCGGTTGGCTGGTCGCTCGCTTCGATCCCTCCCTAACTCGTACTTCCATATGTAACGGTGCCGCTGTCAAATTCTTCGCCATTTCTAACGTCACCGACGCCCCTTCTATTGCGACTCGCTTCGCTCGTCGCAGTCTGGGGCTCCGATCCCATAAAATACTGGTACGTTCTGACATACCTACCGGATCTGCAGTGGTGCCACCTTGCTCCCCTCCGCGAAGCTGGAGTCTTCCCTGCCGACAAATACAAAGGTGCCCTGGCCGGGAAGACCAAATACATGCTCTACTCCGAGACTGAGGGCAAGGAGGTGAGATCGACGTACAACCGCCGATACCAACTCCTTTGCCGTTTCTAACGTCGTGGACGCCCCATCCTTTGCGACTCGCTTCGCTCGTCGCAGGTCGACGTCAGCGCCTCGGAGGTTGAGGTAGTCAGGAGCAAGGCCGTCAGGAACGTTCCTGACGCTGATGCGGAGGAGTGGGACGTCTACGAGGAGGGCGACGGTCCATGGCCGAGGGCCGGGAGCACGCCGACGAAGAAGGCGAAGAAGGCAGAGAAGGAGGAAGGAGGAGGAGGGTCAGGAGGTGATCCGACGACAGCAACAGCAACAGCAACAGCAACAGCAACAGCAACAGCAACAGCAACAGCAACAGCAACAGCAACAGCAACAGCAACAACAACAACAACAACAACAACAACCGAAGCACCACCACCAAAGAAAGTGCGAAAGTTCTACTATGTTCCCGAACCAGAGGTCCCAGATGAACTCCTCGTAGAAGTGAACCTGAGCGAAGATGTCCGCGCCCTAATAAAATACCTTGTCGAACTCAACACCAACAAAGCCGGCGGAGCCCAACTCTTCAGAGTCGACCTCGCTCGTCTCGAGCAGATGCAGCCTGCGTTGGCGACGAGCCTCTTAAAGGTCAAGAAATACTTCAAATCAAACAGCCCCAACCCGTCGAAGGAAATCCTTACGGATATTTTAGTCAAAGGCAAGTGCCTTCCGCCGCCCGAAGCGGCGCTGGTGGAAATTTCAGCGGACGGGGGCCCCGGAGTTGTGGGAGTGGGGGTTGAAGCGGCCGTGGTCGAGGAGATAGACACAACGTCAGGGTCAAAACCGGTTGACTCAATGGTCGTCGATAACTTGAACGTAGTCAACGTTCCCTCTAACGAGGTCAACAACAACGAGCCAACCACATTGACTCACATAAATAAACCCGTCCCGGGCACCCCAAAATCAAAATCTCCGAGCCCGAGAAAATCACCGAGAAAGTGCTCCCCATCAGCCCAACAGTAGTGCCCCCCGCCGACGCGCCCCTCTCCCAAAAAGAAAGAAAGAAAAATAAGGTTTTAATTTCGGTCTTGGTTCTCAATAAAAATCGCCCCCCTTCCCACTTTTCTTCTTCTTATCTCTCTCTTCTTCTCCGCCCCCTACAACTCCTCCAACGTCTTCCTAACAAGTTCCCTCTCCCCTTTAAAGTTCCCTTCCCCCTGTTCCACAAATAGTGTTAACAAAAAATGCAAAAAAGGATAGTTTTCAGTCAGGAGTTTCTTCCTCATCCCGTCCAATTGCCTTGCCAACACTCACCTCTCTATCCTTCCACCTCCCCTCTAAAAACTTAACAAGTTTAACCTTATTCAACCTCAATACTTCCTCAACTTCCTTAGTTTTCCTCGGGTTGACTACGAAGACCTTGAAAACGTGGAAGCTCTCGTATTGGATGTTCGGGTGAGGGTCGCGGAGTAAATTCATTATCTGCTTTAAGGAGGGGAGGGAGGAAATGTAACGCATCATTACGTTGAAGTTGGAGCGGGAGAGGAGGACGGAGGAGAGGAGCTGGAGGGAGAAGCGACGGGTTACGTAGTTAGAGGAGGTTAGGAGGTGGGTGAAGGAGGTGAAGAAGGGGGTGTAGTTGGTTTCGAGGTAGGGGGAGGAGGTTGGGGAAGTGAAGGAGACTAAGGAGCGGGGGGTGGTGTTAGTGCGACGGTTTTTTTCTTTTTTTTGTGGATCGCGGGGCTTTATTATTTCTCACCTTTAAGCGTGGAGAAGGCGTCGCTCAAAACATCAAAATTAGGACTCAGCGGCAGTTCCATAATCGACACGGTCAAAAACGTAGGAGACTCGAGGTACGTGGAGGCGTTGGGGGGGTCAGAGAGGGTGTGACGGAGGAGGTTGCCGAGGGGGAGGCAGGAGGGGGCGTTGGAGTTTTGGATGGTTGTTAAGAGGGTGTAGAAGGAGGTTGGGAGGGGGGGGGGAGGGCTGGGGTTTGAGAGTGAGGAGTGTTGGGGTGGCGCTTATACGTACAATGTAACACAAATATCTTCAAGTTGACGTGAGACTGCTCACCTCAGAACATTCAGAAGCGTAGCGCACGTGCTCTTCTTCTTCTCGAATTCCAGCTGCGGCATCCCCCCCACGCACATCTCGAGAGGTGACCTCTCCTCTTCTCCGTCTCCTTTCGAAGGTCCTGGCTCGCCGGCGGGGCTGCCAGCAGCAGCTGCAGGGCGTTCTAATAACAGGTTCTGGAGGGTTTCTAATTCTGAAGGTGACGGGGAGGGGGGAGATAGGAGAACGTCCACGCCTTCGCACAGTTTCTCGAGATTCGAAGGGGAAGGGTCAGCACGGAGAGAAGCTATCAGAGTGGGGAGGGAAACTTTGGCCTTGACATCGTCGCTTGATTTACGACCTAATGCCTTTAATATCCCTGCCATTATGCAGCAGTTCAATCGTTAATAGCAATCGTTATAGCGCACGAGAATTATTAATTACTACAGTTTGCTGCTTGCTGGCCCAGCTTACTGGCTGCTGAAGAGCACAACACTGAACGACTACCAGTAATTACTGTAAGCGAACAGACGACTAGACAGACAGTACTGTGGGACAAACGTTAGGGTACAAATTAAGGCTTGCAACTACGCCCAAAATAGTGGGGCTTGAGCGAGAATCAGGAGAGGCCCTCAAAGATTAATTGCAGAGCGCAACGAGTGTCTGAGGTGAAAATTCAGGAGAGGCTAATACGGGTTATGGTTCGGGAACAGCAATGGAAAGCTAAGGATCGTTTGAGAGCGGTTCAACGAATTTTTCAATTGTTTTTGGAGAAAATTGGTCTGTGAAACTTTCTTGTCCGACTGAGTTGCAACGTCCGATCGTCTGAAATTATTGAGAGCTGAGTTGACCGTGCTACAAGGGTAGCCCGTGATAAGGGGCGTGAGGATGCTGAGGCGCCACGAGGGAGATTATAAGGCCACATTTGAGGATGGAGGATTTGTTTCGTCCCTGCTTTTGGAATGGGACCTTTACGGATACCTCAAGACGGGACGTTTCGAACATTACTGATATGGCGGGGATGTTCAAGAAAGCTGAGTCGTTTAACGTTGACTTTTCTTTGTGGGGCAAAGTAAGAAGCATGTGTGGGGTGCTCTTAAGGACGTGTACAGGGCAGGGCGCAGGTTGTGTCGTGCTTCCCCCTGGGCAGCATGGCGCTGGCGCTCGACTCGGCCTACTTCGACAAGAAGTACGACGGTTGCGGGGGGTTTGGTCTCGTCTTGACCTGCACTTTCTCTTTGACTGGTTTTGCGAGGCGTGTTGCCTCCGAAGTAATAGTTCAGCTGCGATCTCTCTTCGTGGAATAGGCGATGACACACTGATGTCGTATACGATCTCTTATGCCTTTTCATTCAAAGGAGACACTATCGAGAGCTGGAACTTAACAAGGAGCAAATCGAAAATATGTCTGGGTGGGTGTGGATTGGAGGGGCAGGGTTGTCGGGACGACTTGGGGAGCACGAAACTAATTCAGAAACGGTGTTGGTCGGTTTGGAAGATTTCATTAAAAGGATAGATTTATTGTATTTGTTAACATATTTATTATACCAAAGCCATATAATCGGAATTCATTAACTCTTCCCTCCAATAATACTCCTCCCTTAACTCTTCCAACCTCTTCACGTTTCCGCTAGCTTCTAGACATGACTTATAGTATTTTGCGGTAACTTTTGTGAAATGAGCATCAGTACCTTGTTGCTCGATAAATCCTTGTAAGGCCCTATCAAAATATTCCTCAGCCTTCCCATAGTCCTTCAATTCGTTCATACAAAATAATGCAGTACTCCCAACAGCATCAAGCGTCTCAGGATGTGCCTTGCCCAGCGACTTCTCACTCCGCTTCAACTTTCTCTCATAGTACTCCAGCGACTCCTCACTCCCCTTTAAATCATCATAAACACGCCCCAAACAAGTCACTGTCATCAGTGTATCCCCATGATCTTCCCCTAGTACCTCCTTCCTCCCCGCTAAGCACCTTTCATAAACTTTCCTCGCCTCCTCATACTCTCCATTCAGCTTCAGCATAACACCAAGTTCGAAAAGCGTATCCAAAGTTACAACATGCTCCTCCCCCAACACTTCCACCATCCTCTCCACCAACACTCTCAACTTGTCAATAAGCTCGCCCATACTTAATCCAGAGACCACGATCAACCTATAAGTCGCCACGAGCGCCTTCTCGCTATCAGGCCCCAGCTGCTCCTCATACCACTCCTTTGCTCGCTTCAAGTATCGCCTCGCATCCTCAAAATCCCCAGTCAAATCACACGCCTTCCCCAACTCAAAGTAAGCATCCAAAACCTCGAGCTTCCTCTGATCGGCCAGCTTCTTCTTCTTCGCTTTCTTCTTCTTCCCTCGGACCTTCTTCTCCTCCATCGGCGCCGGTATCGCAAAAACCAAAACCTCCAAAATCCTCCTCGACACCGCCACTAAGAGCGTCTTGTCGTCGAAGAACTCCTTACTGCACATCTTTGCCAACGCCCTCAATATCATCAAATCCTTTGACTTCATTATCCTTAGCACCTGCTGCAATAACGGCATGCTAGGTCCAAAAATCCCCGGCCCGTGAATGTCCAAAACGTCGAACACCTCCTTCCTCCTCAAATACGACGTCTCGTTCCCCACAAACAAATCCTGAAAGTACTCGTTGAAGCCTTCGCCGCTCGCGAGCTGCGTCAGGTTCTCCAACGACGCCGGCCAAACCCCAAGCTCTCCAACACCGCTACTCCACTTCCCCACGTCAAACCTCGTAAACGGTTTCCTGCACACAGGGCAAGGATCATCGTGAAGAATCAAATCCTCAGTGCAGTCGCGGCAGGTGTAAGAGTGATTGCAGCCGCGGATCTTGGCGTTCGGATCGGAGTCGAGGCAGATAATGCACTTGTCCTCCTCCTCCTCCGGGTGCACGGTTTGGACGTGACTTGAGGCGAAGCTTTGCTTTGATTTCATGATAATCAACGCAGCAGTGTGTCGTTGAGTGAAACGAGAGGAATGCTTGGTGCTTCGGATGTACGGTAGCGATATGAGAGCGTCACGGCGTTCGAAGGATGAAGGAAAACAATGTGAAGCAAATCAGGGATTTGAATATAATTTTTCAATCGATCTAGTCCGATTCCAGTCCAGTGCTGTACCTTCACGCGACTTAAATATAAGTCATAGAATGTTGATCTACAACAAAAACTACCACGGTCTTCCAACTTTATTCAACCTCTTTCAATCTCCACTACTCCGCACATTCCTCCCTGCTCTCATATCCGTTCTCCCTCCACTATTCCTCCCTTCGATTACAATTGACCACCCTTGGACATACCAACCCTTTTCCTTCATCGTCGGCTTCGGTATAATCTTCCGCGTAAACCTCAGTTATGAACGTTATTGGAGCGGCATAACCAGCGTCCGTCTTGGTATTTCCAAGCTGGCCGACGGTCACGACATGTACGAGTCGTTCCTTCCGTCTTCTTCGATTGTTAACACGATGTCAACGCCAAACATTGCCAACCCTAAGCTGCCCGAGCTCCGAAACCTCCTCACGGTGCATCTTGCGGTTCATCTGCAGAGTCTGCGCCTTCCGATTCCATTCCTTTCAATCCCTTTCGTTGAGGTTCTGACTCCCTATGAACTCTCTGCACATGAAACGCACCCCCTCACTAAGCACAACCCCAAGGTTAGTTAGTAGTAGTTAGTAGTAGTTAGTAGCAGTAAACATATTGACGAGAAACAGTTTCTAACTCGTCGCTTCGCCCGCCTCCCCGGCTTGCTCCTCGGTTGCAGCACTACACCCCTCGATTGACCCCAACTCAGAACCTAGATCTCTGCACCCGCCTAAAGTTAGTCTTCCACAACCGTTTCGACGGTACATTCTTGACCTTATTATCCCAAAAGAACCCCCTCCCGATCCTCGGCCCCCTCCCCTCGAAGGGCTGCCCCCTCCCTTCGATGAAAAAAATCCTCAAACACGTCCACTCAACCGTCTTCGACGAACACCCTCCCATCGTAAGCCGAATCTACCAGGTCCTAAGCGACGGCGAGCTCCACCTGCAGAACGCCCGTAGGATAGGCTCCACCCCCTTCCCCTTCGCTTACGCTCAGCTCCTGTCGTTCCTCCTGTTAATCTTCACGTTGACCTTCGGTTTATTCCTAGAACAAACGATCGTTAACCCGTGGATAGCTAGGGTCGTCACAGTCGTTACAGTGTGGACTTATTTGAGTTTCAATGAGGTCGCGAGGGAGCTGGAGGAGGTGAGAACAACGCATTCATTAGGAGGGGGGCACGGCGAGGAGATGTTGACCGGAACCTGTGAACCCGTACCGAAATGGAGACTGCACTAATAACGTTTCTAACGACGAATAAAATATCATTCTTTCCACACGAATCGATTCGAGAGTCGTAGGTTTGGGGGGCAGGGGGGGGGAACACAGCACGGGATCAATACGAATTTTGCAAGAGATTGGAAGGGGAGTAACTCATCGATGTTTAGATCCTTTTCAAAAACATTTGATGTTCAGGAAATTAATTAATTAAAATTCAATCCGGGATGATTCATAACGCAAGACTGAATTAATTTCTTTATACGATTGCGACGAGACAGCGCTTTCCCTCTTTGTATTTTAAAGTTTACACACTCTTCCATTCTTGCCTTCACCTATTCTAATTAGGTATGCTCTCGTGCGCGATGAGGTACGACCTCGCGACGCTTGTCAACCCAGACCTGCAGCGCTGCCTGAGATTCGCTACTCACCAAGCAATTAGCGAAGCTTCGAGGCTCCCCACACGCGTGTGGCAGGGGAGGGTGCGTATGACTCTAGCCGCGTGGCGGGGCGTGCGGGTCCTAGCCGCAGTTGCTCCATCGACATCGGTCGTGGTGCCCGCCCCCTGCTCTGCCTCGCCACCGCGAAGTGCCAGCCGCGCAAGTGAGCGACGGTGGCCGAGCTGTGCCGTTGTGTCAGTCACCCTGCGGCGGCGCCTGCCATTTTGGCTGCTGGGCGCGTCAGCAGTTCCTGCGGCGGCGGGGGCTTGTGTGTCACGAGGGAGAGGTAATCTTCCACACCGTGGCGGCGACCGCCACCGTCACGACCCGGAACTGCGGCGGCAGGAAGAAGAAGTTCAGGCAGTTCAGCGGCACCCAGCCCTTGTAGGCCGTCAGCAGCACCGGCAGCAGGTCCTCCTCGTACCGCCGCCGCGTCGTGGCTCGCACTGCCGCCCAGTCCGGCTGCCAGAACGTCCCTCCCGCTGTGCCGTGGGCGGCGACGCACCCCTCAACCGTGGAGGAGTAGGCGAAGAAGATTGGGTTGATCACCATCGTCAGCGAGCTCACCAGCACCGCCTTCCCGAACACCCGCCGCGCTGTGCCGAGCGTCAGGCGCGCGCGGAGGCCGCCGCCGGCCGGGAGCGGCGGGTCCGGCAGCAGCCGCTGGATGGTGGCGAAGGCTGCGTAGTTGATCGGCACGTAGGCCGCCACCGCCCAGCACAGCATCTTGGCCACCCGCACCGCGTCGAGCGCGATCGGCGCCGGCGGCGGCTCCTCCGCACCGCCGCCGCCGCTGCCACTCGGGGAGCGCTGCTGCTGCGCGGCCTGGTGCTCAAAGTGCTGCGCGAGGCCGTCGTCGCCGAGCATGACGGTGGAGGCCGTCGCGACGTTGGTCGTGAACGGCCGCTTGGCCATGCTCGCCGCGTACCACCCGAGCAGCCGCATTTCCTAACTCCAACGTCGAGACTCCCATCCGCATTTGGCGCTTTCTTCAGGGGGTTGCGGCTTCCGAAGGGGACCACCTTGGAATGATGAAAATGTCGTATTAATTTAATCCCCCAGTGCACCCCTTATCCGTCTGTCAAACCTTGTTTATGATCCCCCAAATTTTGTTAAAGTGATTTAACTACGAACTCGGGTTATGCTAGCGCTTAATATGTCGGGCTTCGCTTCAATAAAACGTGTATTCAACAGTATCAAATCTTCTCGAATGATGTATAATCTATATCACTTTCCCTTTGCAGGTTGTTCACAAGCAGGCATTTCTCTCAAAAAAGTAAAGCTTCGAAAGTCGAGCGTAGAATAAAATTTTCACATCAAAAAGGACAGGAACTCGTCTCCCGTTGTATCGAAAATGGAATGGGTCGAATACGCACGCGATCAGGCTACTCTCGCGAAGGAAATATGGCACGACCCCGCGGTTTTATGGACAGATCCAGACAAAGAGGAACCCGCTGGCTCGGCTGGTTCGCAGGCTACGAATGAGGATGAATCTGCCTCAGAGGAAGAAATAGCAGAGAAAAAAACTACGCTGGATTACTTTTCAAATCGAGAAGGTTCGTAAAATCGTTTTCCTATCATGAGAAGACAAAGAGGACACCGTTTATTTTTGCCTACAGTAGACCTGATGAAGGTGATGAAGGTGATGAAGGTGATGAAGGCGCGAAGCAAAAAACGGAACCTGCCAAGGATCCACGCCCTCTGAAGCCCTTCCTCGTTCCTCCTTCTTGCCCGTTTCTCGCAACTTACAACTCTGAACACCACAGACGCTGTCGAGGCTGTGAACAAGCTTAGCTACTATGGACTCCCTGGAACCTCCAACTCTCGAGTTAGGAACTTGATTGCTTACATTGGTGCTCGTCATCCGTTGTTGGCGATTTTTTTGGGGTCCCCCTTTGACTACTACACAAGATATCGACGTGTGGCAGGTGAGAATACAGCAACCCCCCCCCCCTGGATGTCCAAACGCCGACATTGACACCGGACTACCTAGCGCTCGTCGGCTCTTTCGCTCTTTCGCTTACTTTTTTCCTGCTCTTTTCCTTTGTAAATTCGGAGTTTGCTCTCATTACGTGCAGCAGTGGCTGTGATTTGGTGGTTCCCTGCAACAGGACAGACCTTACAAGGCAGCTTGACGCGTTTTGGGAAGATGGTTCGCAAAACATGTGTTGTCAAGACAATTGCGTCCTTTGGCTTGACGCCAATGATGAAAGCCACTTTGAATTTATCCCCGACTTTTGCCAAGGCGAAAGCTACAGCTACGACCTGCTTGGAATTGGAATCGGACTAGAAGAACTCCCACCCTATGAAACGCACAGGACCGAGGTGACGGTTTCCTTGTTTGATTATTCGTGCGACGGGGGATCTCAGAGTTTAACAACATTTGAGTTGCTTTTAATTTCGACGCTGTTTTATCCGCTAGATTTATTCCTTGGAATCATTGCAACATGGGGGAAGAAGAATCCCAGACTGTACTGGAATAAGTGCACGAAAGCAGTTTGGCAATTCGTTGGTGCGTCGATCTCTTATTGGTGAGTTGTCGGATGAGAAAAGGGGGACTGAGAAACGGCCAAGTCTAATCTCGCTTCGCACAAATTGTTCAGTTGGAGTCTCATTATGTTACTGCTTGCCCTCACTAATGTAAGCGGATCCCTTGCATCTGAAAACTACCTTCCACTTGAAAACGAAGGAAACAGTAGACAAACCCGTCTCTTCGCTTCTTCATTTAAGCTACTGTGGTACATGTGGATTTTGTGGTTACTCAAGGTAAGAAGAACATTTTGCTGGTTCGAAATGCATTCTCTCATATCCTGGCTTCGCTCGCATATGGTACAGAATATTCCCAGCCACTGCGTGTTTTACTTTATCAAGAAGAAGCACTTCAAGGAGAAATATCCTGATCTCGTCTCTATAGAACCTAGCGAATTTGATGAGACGACGACTACGACGACTCGCGACGGTGCGCCGTCTCAGAGCTCTCATTCACAAACTTACGAGCTCGTCCGAAGAAACCAAGGCATTCAACCGCAAGGGGCATTGTTGGGGTCACAAACCCTTTTAACCCTGGGAGACATACGGCAACAAGCCCCTCCGCAAGCCCCTCCGCAAGTCCTGCCCCATTTCCCACCTCAACATCCACCTCAACTCCAGCCTCAAGTTGCCGCCATCAAGCAGCAAAGGGCTTTTTCTGTCACAGTTCCTCCTAACTGCCCACCAGGAACGATGATGATGATAACGCCGCCTGACTCCCAGCTTACCTTCTCCTGTCAGGTTCCTCACGGAGTGAAGCAGGGCGACGTATTTCAAGTCATTATTTGACGACGTTGAGGGAAGTTGTTTAATAGAACGTAAAGAAAATTGAAAACCAATTTTCGAATAATAAAGATTTCGTCTTTTTAGGGGGACAAAGCCTCGTTACAAAAACACCCGTAACTCTCATCGATATCTAACTTCAAATCGTTAGAATCCCTCCTTGCGTCCGTCATCGTGTCCTTGATAATATTGTCCTGCCTGTTAATCTCGTTTAGGATCTCCCCGTTCTCCTTCCTCCTTCTATGCTTAACTTTTTTGAGAACGATGGAGTACTTGGCGTATAAATTAGTGAAGGAGGGGCAGCATTTGGCGCACTGCGAGTATATTTTTAGGTAGAGGTCCTCGCATCCGCGACGGAGGTTGGAGATGAAGTCGACGTCACGGGCTTGAATTTTAAGACGAGCCTGAAATAAATTAGAAAGAAGAGTTAGATAAAAGCTCATCGTCTTCGCTCGTTCGCTTCCTCTCAGATTCTTTCTCACCTTTAAGAGCGAGTCGACGGTTTCAGCGCGCTGCGCGTACACTGTGTTCAAGGTCGTTAGGAGGATTTTTGATTTGTTCTGAGGAAAGAGGAGCTCGACTGTCAAGGGGGATAGCTGCAACAGAACGAAGCGACGTTAGTTCAAAATCGATGTGGTTTCGATCCTCGTAGTTTTCGCTTTGACGAGGTAACTTCTCACCTGATTTGTGGACATTTCAAGTGAAAGGAGCTTGAGGTGCGAGAGGAATACCTTCTCTTCTCCCGGTCTGGCCTTATTACGATCAGCCGGGAAGGGGTGTTCCGTGAAGAAGGATAGACCGCCCGTCCGAACAGTTACAAAGTATCGAGAGGAGCGCGGGGACAACGGAAGAGAGTTGATTAAAGGGGATGAGACTATTGATCGAAGGGCGTGAGGACCGCCGACGAGGGTGACGCGGACCTCATAGGTTGGATCGGCGGCAGCTTCGATAACATTGCCTCCTGGTCTAGTTTGTCTCTCTTCGTTGTTGCTGCCGCCTGTTAAGTCCATCAGAAAGTCGAGCGATCGATAGTTCACAAGTGGTAACGGTGTAAACAACGACACGTAACGAATTGGTCTGAAATCAATCTCATAAGATTTTGAGCACCCTAAACTTTCAGATTTCCACAAAAAACAAAACAGCCAACCATGCCCAACATGGGACGCACACCGCCACCAATTGCTCACAAACGCTTGGCTGTACCTCTAGGAGGCCCTACTTCTAAAATTTTGAAACTCAACCCGGACGCTGATGATGAAAATACAATTGAAAGTAACATGTCCGCTCTGTCCGCTCTATCCCCGCGAAACTCGTCGAAGAAGACGCCCCCGTCCAACGCGTCTGATCCAGCTGCCAGTCCCGTCGGAGTCGGTACTAAGTTCTTGCACAAGGTTCCGGGCTACGGCGATTGGGAGGGAGTTGTTACGAAGGTCACCGTGCTTGATGGAGGTGAGCGACAGCGAGGATGAAGCTAAAACGTGGCAGCAAATCACCGTTTGTGGAAACTGTAACAACGCGTTGGAGTGCTCCTCGATGTGCTCTCCAATGGCTGCAGCATCTAACTCATTCTTCACGCTCGCTGCTCGCTTCTCTTGCTGCTCGCCGCAGTCGAGTTGTACGAATGCAAAAATAAGGATGTTGACGGGGAAAGTTTATTACTCAACGCCAAGCAAATGGGAGCCGCAAAGACGAAATACAACAACGATAAAATAGGCGTCGGAGTCGGCACGAAGATTCTCCACGGCTCAGCTAACGACGTCGTCGAGGGAATCGTGACTCGAGTTGAAATTATTGGCGGAGTCGAGAGATACTATTGCTCTACAACGGACTCGTCTGGCAAATCCTCCGGCGAAATCCTCTTCACGCCCACGCAAATTAAAACAGCCAAACTGCGATACGATGAAAAACACGCTTTGACAGACGTCGACATACTAGACATGTTCGAAGAAGAAGAACTGCAGCCTTCAGTCGTCGCTGTTTCCTCTCCTAGCTCGTCTCACAACACGGTGAAAATCATTGCCCGAGCGCTCTCGGTTGCCTCGAACGCTTCGGACGAAACTGAAAAATACGCGGACCTAGACAAATACGCTTCAACGTCCAAAATTACCTCGAAAACCCCAGCTTCCTCCTTCGACCCTGACCTTATAATCACCGACAGGGAGAAAGCTTACGACTTCGCCCTGTCCAAGTGCGGGAAGAAGAGAGGAGAAGACCACGGGCGCATTTACTTGAAGACTCAAGAATTCAAGGAGGAGAAGGTGAGAGACTAACAACTTAATACAGCTGTGACGACAGAGTACGGGTTGGAGATAATTCGTGAAATTTTGGGGGACGACATTTTTAACGACGACAACTAACACAGCCTTCCTCGCGACTCGCTTCGCCCATCGCGCTCGTCGCGTTCGTCGTAGGGATGGAAAGTGTTTGCTACTGCAAAAGAAAGCCGCGTGTTGTTTTGCTATTTGCAAATCAATGACACTACTGTCGAACAAAGGGAAAAGGCAGGTGGCGCAAAAGGCCCTATAAAAGGGCAAACTGTGACACACAACGGCATCGGCATCGAGAGTGCTCTTCGGCTCAGAAGTCTTTTAGAGCCCTCTAGTTGCTTGCCCCCGTCAGAAGACGACTTCATACGCCTCCGACAACTGCACAAATCAACACAAATTCCTCATAAAAATACCAACCCCACTACACCCACTTCCGCCGCGAGAAAGACAAACCCCCCCCAAAAATCCGAAGGCTCCGACAGCTCTCCGACGCACGCACTCATCACCACCCCGCTTGATCCGAGCCCCCCACAATCCCCTGCTCTCTACCTCGCCACCCTCGCCAGCGAAGCCAACACCTCTATCCAATCGTGCATCAAGAAGATCGTCAAAAAGAGCAAGAAGATGATCGCCGCAGAAGTTAAAAACACACAAAAAGCCATCGCTCAACTCGAAAAAGTGAAGGCCGAGAACGAAGTTTTGAAGGTGAGTAAATAGCGAGAGAGACAAAATTACCAGCGGCGTAACCCTAACCCTATACTAATACCGGCTCTGTGTCTGTGTCTGTTCGTGGCAGAGGAAGTTAGAGACGCAGAACCAATTTATTCAAGACCAGTTCAACAATCAGTACGAGAGTCGAGAAATCTAAAGTTAACAAATAATTCACCCGTCTACATTAATTCAAAACAATTTTTTCATTATTTTTCATTATTTTTTAAACCAGTATCTTCTTCTCCTGGCCCTTCACCAGCTTCTCCGTCCTCCCCTCCACGAATTTCCTCGCCCACTCATCGCCCGCCAGTATATCCTCAAGAGTAACGTCATCAGTTTTATACAGCCCCTCCTCCCTCGCTCCCTCCATCGCCGCCTCGATGAGCTTCGGAATGTCGAGGAAACCTAGGCCGACGTTATCCCTGAACTTTTCGTTAGCGGCTTCGTTGGCGGCGTTGAGGATCGCAGTCATGGTGCCTCCGGCACGACCGGCGGCGTAGCAGAGGTTTATGCAAGGGTACTTCGAATGGTCGGGGGCCTTGAATGTGAGGGATCCTGCGAACGAGCGTGAAACTATCGGGTTAGATATAGGATCTGCGATTCCAACTCTTCCTCTCTGTCGAAAGAACTCACCTATCTCCGCTAGGTCAAGAGGCTTGTAATCCATCCTCAACCTCTGCGGCCAGCTCACTGCGTACACTAGCGGCAGCCTCATGTCCGCCCAGCCCATCTGCGATATGACGCTCGTGTCCTGCATCTCCACCATGGAGTGGACGATGGATTGGGGGTGGACGACGATGTCGATGTCGTCGTAGGAGGCGCCGAATAAGTAATGGGCCTCGATTACTTCGAGGCCTTTGTTGCACATAGTGGCGCTGTCGAGGGTTATCTGAGAGGAGGGGGGATTTTGGGGGGGGGCGAAGGGTGAAGAGAAAGCGAACGCAGTTGTTAGCACTAAGTAGCCGATTAATTTTGAGCACGCGTTCGACATCCTCACCTTTGCGCCCATATCCCAGTTCGGGTGCGTGGTGGCCTTCTTCTGCACGGCCTCTGGGTCGTCCCTGCACATGTTGAAGAGCTCGTCCTTAGTGAAGTCCCTGAAGGCTCCACCGCTGGAAAAGGGGGGGGGGGGGGGAAATGTTAGAAATATTATTTACTGGACATCAACGTCATCGTAAAGTAAACGTTTTTTCCCCTCTCACCTGGCGGTTAAAATAACCCTCCTCAGTCCTTCAGGGGGGCACCCCTGCAGCGACTGAAAGATCGCCGAATGTTCCGAGTCCGCCGGGAGCATGTTCACCCCGAACTCCTTCACAAGAGGGTTGATCACGGGACCGCCCGAGATGAGGGTCTCTTTATTCGCGAGGGCGATGTCTTTGCCGAGGCGGATTGCAGACATGGTAGGCTGAGATGAAGGGGGGGCGGGGGGGGGGGGAGGGACGACCGAGTCAGAAGGCAGTAACGTTGATGCTGAGTTGAATTGTTACGATTGAGTAGGAGTATGTCCGGTGAGGCGCATCGCCGCGCTCTTCAATAAAATGTACTCGACGACCCAGGCTCCATCAGACCCGTCGTCTTCTCGTCCCCTCTTGGCTTTCTTCTCGCTTCTTCTTTCTCACCTGCAGACCCACAGCCCCCACAATACCCGTAACAACCGTATCCGCCTCCTCGCACTTTGCGACTTCATCAACTCCTTCAATGCCGTGGTAAATCTCACACTTCACGCCGGCGTCAGAGAGCATGGAACGAACGAGGGCAGCGTCCTCGGGGGTCTGGGTGGAGGCGCAGACGGGGCGGAATTCTTTGATTTGCTCGACGAGGAGGTTTATGTTTCTAGAGTCAGGGGAAGGAAGGGTGTGTGTGTGAGAGATTTTGTTTTGGTTACGAGATGCTAGGGTGGTGTGTACGAGAACTTGGTACAGAGAGCGAGTATCGGGCGTAACTCAATCCCCAATCTACTTACCTTCCAGCGCTCAACGCTACAGCGGCGAAGTTCTCAGGCTTGGCCCTAACAATATCCAAAGTCTGAGTCCCTATCGAGCCAGTGGAGCCGAGGATGGAGAGACTCTTCTTGAAGGTGGCGCCCTCTAGGGATTTCTTAAGGGTCAATCGGAGGGCAGCCTGAGATGAAGTGTGTTGAAGGGGTGATCAAGGGAGTGATCGGCAGCGAGGTTAGAAGAGGGGATGATGATCGGCTGTGTAATAACGTTCGAGGGTTCGTGGCGGAACCGTTCCTCACCTCGCTATCGACGGGTGCCGAGGGAGGAATCCACAGGTCTCGACCGACGGCATGGAGGGTAGATGGGGTTGAGATGGCTAGCAACCTCGGTCTTTTCGCTGGCGAGGAGTTGAAAGCATTAGAAGCGACCAGGAGGGCCAAGAAGATTACGAGAGGGGCAGATGCGGTCCTCATGATGCCAAGAGGGATTATTTAACGAGCAAGCGTGCTTCCTTGTGTGACTTGACTTTTGGAGACTTTTGATTTCTGGCAGCTTTTCTTCAGATAAAAAGAAAAAGTCAGCAGCAGCTTTCCAAAGCAATTTACGAGCCATGCTTTTACAACCAATGTACGCCCATTTTCACGTAGGTAAGAAAAATTCATCAGAACCAGCGAGCGGCGACGTATTATGGAGAAATTTGGATAATTCTCCCGAATTCTCAATGTCCAAGATCCGGCGCCGTTTTCACTCAACCAGTCCCACTTTTACGGGCCGCTTATGGCGCTAAAGCTACATCGCCCGGGAAAAATAAACATCAACAAGCTTTCTCCAAGATTTTCAGACGCTAACGCTAAAATATTCTAATGTTCTTCACTTTAGGAGACCTTGGAGTGATCTCGAACGACGGCGTTGCCTCCGCTGTATACTACCAACCCGATGACGTCCACCGCCCCCGCCGTTCCAGCGTCGGAGACCTGAGCGACGCCGCAATCGACGAGCTGTTCCCTCCCACCGACGCTGAGCTTCAGGAGCTAGAGGCCGTCGATCAGGTGAGTTTCAAAGAATAGTTACAGTACTGACTGAAGTGACGCCGAGGAGATGAACTGACACTCCAACGCAGTTCAACGAGCTCCTCGCCTACATGGACTTCATGGAGCAGCACCATTCTCTCCCTGAGTTCGACCAGCTCAGCAAGCGCTGGTCATCCTCCCGCAAGGAGGAGTCCCCCAAGAGCCAGAGAAAAAGCCCCACCTTCCGCTATGCCGATCCTCCCCACCAGATCGGTAAGAAGACGACTTCCTACTAGTCGCCAACTCTTCGTCTCGGGCTAGGCTGTCACTCACTCATCCTACTCAGGCCCCAGCACCCTTCACATATCCCAAGTCGTTCGTCAAGGTCCTCGCATGCCCTCCCGCGGTACTCGTTCCCAAAAAGAGGAGAAGCAGTACTGGAGGCAGAACCCCCCCTCGGGCACGTTCAACGAAAAAATACGCGGGAAGACGCCCAGCAAGGGACTGCACGGACGCAGCCAGAAGCAGAGGGCTGGAACGAGGTTGTGAAAGAGTTGAGGGTACTCTTGAATCTCTGAAATTTGCATTTACTAGGGTTGGGGAGACCGGGACAAACTACATAAGGAAACTACTTACGTGAGTTGTTGATTGAGTTGTACGCAATCAGAAAAAAGAAAGGAAGGAAGGAAGAAAGAAAGAAAGAAAGAAAACAAATCGACACACAGAAAACAAACACAGAAATAAAAAAACATTAATAAGCGACATTGACCGTTTGATAACCTAAAACGTCGCTCAACTAAAAAAAAGCTATATTAAAAAAAGCTATATTAATACCCTCCCTCCCCCCCCTCTCCCCCCTCAACAATTTTAACCCCTTTACTAGCCCCAATCCTTTCCGCCCCCGCCTCCACAATCTTCCTAGCCTGTTCCAACGTCCCCACCCCCCCACTAGCCTTAACTTTCCCCCCGCACTCCCTCACAACATCTGCCATAATTCTCACAGCATTCGTCGTCGCGCCAGCGTAACCGTTGAAACCGGTGGATGTTTTTATGTAGTGTGGACCGTGTGTGGGTTGGTTGTTTTGGACGTTTTGGTAAATGCATTCGCGGAAGAGGAAGGACGCTATTGCAATCTTTATAAACCGTTTTGAGAGAGAGAGAGAGGGGGGGGGGGAAACGGTGCGTTTTCGAGAGGAAGCGTAAGAGAATAAAACAAATTAAAAATACACAAACAACGTGGCGTCGAAAACAAACGAATCAAAAGTGTCGACGTTTGTTTTATATCCTCTTCCTGTTTATAATCTCTCACCTCTTCATCCGTCAACGCTCCAATCTCAATAATACACTTAACCGTAACCCCTTCCGCAGCCTCACACACCCTCATAACATCTTCAACATATTTATCTCTATAAACCTTCGCTCCTTCTCTATCGTCACGTTCTAAACAAACCGAGAGTGACTTTAAATACGATACGTTCGTCACCATGTCGATTTCTTCTGCGCTGTTTTTTATGGAGAGAGAGGTTTCGGACGCTTTAACGGAGGAGGTTGAGTAGCCGTTTGGGAAGGATATTACTGTGCAGGTTAAGACAGAGGAGTGGGAGAGGAGTTTTGAGGCGAGGGGGACGTGGGAGGGGGGAATGCAGACTGATTTGAAGGAGTGGAGAAGGGCTAGGGGGGGAGGAAGGGAAAGGGTATGTTAGTGGGGAGCAGAAACCCTTTTTGAAGGAAGGGACGGACGTTTAGGGAAGGAACGTGGAGGAACATTGAAGGGTGTCAGGCGCGGACTTTGCTGCTTACAGCAATTGCTGTAATCTCACCTTCTTCACAGATACGTTGAATGTCCTCTGCTGTTGTAGGGACGCTTAAGAGAGTATGGTCGATTAATGTTGAGACTTTAGAGGGGAAGGTTGGGGGCGGTAAAGGTGTTGGAAGGGTTTTATGATTTAAGAGAGAGAAGGATAGGAGTTTAGAGTGTACGGAAGAAATTAGCTGAGACACATCCATAACGAAGGGGAATGTGGAACAGTTATATAACAAACGTGACGTGTATTGTACAAATTATTTGACGCTGATAGCAGCTCGTGACTTTAATAGCAGCGGAAGAAAGGTCGCGGTCGCTCTTTTAAAAAATAATTTTATTTTCTTTTTAGCAAAGTACTGGAATGCTTGGATTCATTATCAACTATTCATTTTTGTGCTGCTATGAAGTTCTCTATCCTTATCGCCTCTCTCCTGGCCTCCGCCACCGCCTTCCATGTCACTCCCGTCGCTAAGGTAAGTAAAAACGTGAAATTACGTTTGTATTAGTGTAGAAACTGTGATGAAGAAGTGCTGATGAGATCGTTCATCGGTGTGTCTTTTAAGATCATTTTATAATAGAAATACGACGCCCATAACCATCACAACGCCACTAACACCACGACTACAATATTTTAATACCACTTAATACATTATAATACACATGAACAATATGCACAATCGTATTAAACCCTATATTATTATGTCGGCTGGCCATCTAAAATATTTAACCCTTCCACCCCCCTCCCAACCCCCCTCCCTCCCTCCCATATCAGGCCCCAACCTCAACCGCCCTCTCCGCCGAGGACATGTCCGTCGGCGCCATGCAGCCTCTCGGATTTTTCGACCCCCTCGGTTACATCGAGTCTCCCGAGAAGTTCGAGAGGTACCGTGCCGTCGAGAGGAAACACGGCCGCATCGCCATGATGGCCATGGCTGGCGTAATCGTCCACAACAACAAATGGACATTCGACGGTTACATCTCCCCTTCCCAGAACCTAAAATTCTCCGACATCAACGAAGGAATCGGCGGTCTCTTCCAAGTCCCCAAAGCTGGTCTCCTCCAAATCCTCGTCGTCTGCGCTCTCGTTGAGCTAGCCTGGTGGCCCGCCTCCCAGCTCGACGGCGACTACGGCGTCCGCCTCGGCAAGCTCAACAACTGGAACCGCGACCCCGCCAAAAAAGTTCGTCAACAAAACGCCGAACTCAACAACGGTAGGGCTGCCATGATGGGTATCACCGGTAATATCGTCGCGCAGGTCGTCACCGGACAGACCTTCGCGGAGCAGGCTGCTGCGGGACATTTCTCGCCTTTTGGGGATGGACAGGGTTTCTTTTAAGGGATTTTAAGGGAACGGTAGCAAGGAGGGTTTTACGCATAACGTCCACACCCCAACGTGTGGAAAAGGGGGAGGGAGCAAGGTGTTTTAGGAACACAAACAACATATGACATTTCACACAAAAAAACACAACTCCAATCGTTGAATTTCAATTATCTTCTTTTGTTAATCTACAGTAAAAATGTTACATATTTTTTTTACCCTGAAGGCTTTTCCTAACCATTCTAATCTGTTCCGCGACCTCCCCATTAACGTTACTCCCTCCACTCCCTCTAATCTTCGTTCTTCTACTACCTTGCACGCTTAATCTCGCTTGTCTAGCAGCTACTAAAGGCGACACACTATCATTACTTTGTATAGACTTTCTTTCATTCCTCTGAATTGATTTGCGTTCTGTTTTACCCGTATTCCTTCCTGAACGACGCGGGCTAGGGGGATGAGGGGAACGGTCGGATATGGATTGTGTGTGTTCTGCTTCGCCGAGTTCGCGGGCTTCGCGTTTCTTCTGATCTTGGAGGAGCTGCTGTTGCTGGAGTTTGAGGATCTGCTGTTTCTTCTCGATGGTCTTCCAACGTTCTGCGGTGTTCATCTTTGAACGACGCTTCTGCCTTTCTTTTATTTCATCGTCGCTAGAGGAGTCCAACGGGTCGTCTTCATTTAAACCCTTCATGGTGGGTGAGCGGTTCCTCCTGTCGGAGGTGGGGCCGTCCATGTTGTCGCGAGTGGTGCGCCTCCTGGCGATCGCCTCGTGCTGAGAAACGACAGGAGTGAGGAGAGTGAACGGTTGCCCGTTGTTGACGAGTTAGAATAGCGTGGGGTTACCACAAGCGAGTCAAGTTTCGGTTCTCGGTCGCTTTGCTCCCTTAATCTCGCTAACGCTCGGACCTCGCTTCGCTCGTCATGTTTCGGTTCCATTTTCTCACCTGGTTCTCAACGTCCTGCTCGTCGTCGTCTTGCATGAACTCCCAGCCCAAGAGCTCCTCCGCCACGAGCCTCCTCAGCTTTGTATTTCCGGCGACCGATTCCCTGGGTCTCTGAAAATTACCTAGCGTCTGCCCTTCTTCTAGGGAGAAGGTGGGCCGACCTTCCTTGTTCAACCTCGGCGCTTCTTGTACCATGCCCCAGCCGTCGTTCGGAATGGTGGCTGGCGACGCATTTCTCGAGTTCGAACCAAAGTTCTCCAAGCCCGATTCGTTGACGCCCACGAAATTCTTCTCCCTCGGGTTCAAATCCGACACCACGGTCTTTCTGTTCGACCCGCCCTTGGATATCGCGAGGCCTCCGTCCGGGGTATTGAAAGTTACCTCGTAAACGCCCTTTCTAGGAACAGAGTTGATCCAGGCGACAGGTAAGGTGAAAGCGAAGCCGTTGTACGTCTCTTCGTACAAAGTCTTGCCGTGCTCGCCGATCCCCAGCTTAATCAAGATCTCGGCTAGCAGATGTGTGTCGTGCTGAGACAAATCCAGGCTGTACCTGCCGTCGGGCTGAAACGGATTGAACAGGTTCAGTGCCCCGAGCCTGTTAGGGTTAACGAGTTAGAATAGGGGTCACCCGAAGCGAGTCGGGTTGCTCCCTTAATCTCGCTAACGCTCGGGCCTCGCTTCGCACGTCATGTTTCGGTTCTCGGTCGCTTCGCTCCCTCAATCTTGCTAACGCTCGTCACGTTTCGGTTCTTGGTCGCTTCGCTCCCTCGGTATTATATTATATACGTTCATGTGGGGGTTCTCGGTCGCTTCATTCCCTCGGTCTCGCTAATTCTCACCGGTGCATCACGGCGTCCTTCTCTTCCTGGCTGAGACAGTTGAGCGCCAGGTGCATGTTCTCCTCGTCCACTAGGCGGCAGAAGAAAATCACGAAGAGCTCAACGCGCTCCAACGGTTTGTCAAAGTACGCCAGCATCTTCTGAATCTGCTCAGCCCCGACGAAGACCTGCGCCGACTTGCGCCTCAGCGTGATCAATCTGTCCTGCTCCGTGACTCTCTTCAAGATACCCCCCCAGAGTTCTTGGAACTCTTCGAACTCGATCGAGTTGCTGCCGTCGTCGTCCATGCTGTCAAAATACTCCTGCACCTCCTTCTTGGACATGATCTGCCCCAGACTCTTCAAGATCATCCCCAGCTCTTCCACGTCGATGGTGCCTCCCTGGTCTTCATCAAAGGCGTCGAAGATCTCCCTCAGCTCCTCCTCGTTGACCTCGTTCTTCCCCTCCAGCGTAATTAGATCCTTCACGAAGTCTGCGAAATCATCGACTTCCATTGGCTCCGCCTCACTCTGAGAACGAGCGGAGCGAGGAGCGTGAAGGTTGACAATAATGAGTTAGAATAGCGTCATTGTTATTAATGGTCGCTTCGCTTCCACTCGGTACGCCGCAACCTCTCACCTCGGGACGGACCGTCGACACGTAGTCGAACTCAAAGATTCCGTGGTGGGGGATCGGCCAGCTGCTCGTGTAAATAAACTTCTCTCCGTCAAACGTCTCGTTTCTCAAGTTCTCCCAGTTGCCCTTCTGCGTCAAGTCAAGCTTCCCCTCCAGGCGCTGGGCCAGCTTCTCCGTATTGTTGACCTCGGCCACCCTGACCGCCACCAGCCTCTCGAACTCAATCGACAGATTCAGCCTGTAGTGGCCGGTCGGATTCTTGCTGTTGAAGTAGTAGAACTGCCCCAGCTTCTTCTCGACCTGCTTCCTCTCGAGCTGGTTCAGCTTGGCGAGCAGACGCTCCGCATTGTCAGTGTCGCTCACTTGAGTGAACAGCCTAGTCGCCACGACCACCTTGCTGTTGCTGTTCTCGAACTCGTCGATCATCTCGCCGACCTGAGAGCTGTTGAACGCGAAGGTGTCACTCAGCTGAAATTAACGAGTTAGAATAGGGGTTACCCGAAGCGAGTAATATATATTCACGTGGGGGTTCTCGGTCGCTCCGCTCCCTCGGTCACGCCAACGCTCGGGCCTCGCTTCGCTCGGTACGTGTTTTCTCACCTGCTTCACCAAGGACGTGGCTCGACGGTCGTCCTCCTTGTCGCTGCGAGAAATTTGGCTCTTCAAAACTTTAAACTGGTCCGCGTTCATCTGGCTATTCTCCAGGGGCTTGTTGGAGACGTAGGCAAGCTCCAAGATTCCCTCGTGGGGGACCTGCCACGCGTAGGGATCGGTCTCGGGAAAGTCAAAGAACTCCCCGTTCAGCTTCTCCCCGCGCCAGCACTCGCCACCTTGGGTGTACGCGAGCTCCTGCAGCGAAGTCGCAATCATGCGATCGTACGGGACGGAAAGATCAAGCTTATAGAAGCCGTTGGGCTCATTGACGTCAAAGGGGATGGGGCCGTCGTCGGGCATCTCGAAGTTGCAAGAATCCATGGAAATATTTCTCATGTTGCCCTCCGAGGCAATCATCTTCAGAAGGGCCCTACCGCCAGTTGGACCCACGGGGTTGCCGTCCACGTTGAGCGACTTCAGGTTCGAGTTCTGCTTCAGGGCGTCGGCCATGCAAATCGAACCCCTCTCCTTCACCTTGTTGAAGGAGATGTCTAGACTATTGAGACAGTAAGACTCCGTCAAGAACTTGGCCAGCGCAAATATTGCCGGATCGTAACCAAAGTGGTTCCAGGCCAGGTTGATCGTCGTCAGCACCTCATTGCCAAGAAGAGATCGGGCCACAGCTGCCGCCTCCTCGTTCCTCAGCTGGTTCCAGCTCAAGTCGAGGTCGGTAATGTACAGGTTCTCGTGCATAAAGTAAGCGATCTCCTTCCCGCACCTCGTGAGGTTGTTCCGGTCAAGCTTCAATGTCGTCAGAGTAACCGACTCAGCCAGGCCTTCCGCCAGAATCTTCATGTTTCTGTCGCCAATCGCGCAGCCGCTTAAGCGCAGTTCGACGAGCTTCACCGGGTCCGGCTGGAGAAACAGGCTCTTGATGCACTCGATCGACGACCGCTTCGGGCTGTTCTCCGAGATGTCGAGAACTTTCATCAGCGTGTGCCCGCTGATGGCCTTGATGAGGGCGGTCATTCCGCGGTTCAGGATGGAATTGTTCGACACTTCAAGAGAGTTCACCTTTAGAGGGCACTGGTTCAAAAAGGCGGCCAAGGCCATCGTGGCCTTGTCGCCAATTCCGTAGCGAGATAGATTCATGTCGACGAGGCCGTTCGCATTTTGTTGGAGGTGGTCGAAGATGGGCAGTGGAGCGGTAAGCTCTTCCTCACAAGTTCGCAAATACACCGTCCTGGCGCTGCCGGGCCTGCCGGCGACTCGCGGCTTGTGCAGGTCCTCGTAGACGCCGTACAAGTGGTACGAGTGGTAGTGGTCAGTCTGGGAGTCGTTAGTGGTGATTTCCTCCTCGCTGCTCTCGCTCTCTTCCTCTCCGATGAGATACCGGGCGGTGTCCGAGTCTGCACTGAGCCCGTGGAGACCGTGGATGCCGCCAATATCAATACCTAAGGACTTTGACATTCGCCGCGATTTCATGAAGGACGAGCCGTCGAACTTGGAACCTCGACGGCCGCCCCGGCCCTTGATGGAGCTCGGAATCCCGTTCCTGTGGTAAGAACTGAGCTTCCGGCGCATGCTCATTGCATGGGCAGCCCTGAAGTCCTTTCCTTTCCTGCCTCCGTGGTGAGACAACCTCATGTCCTCCAGGATCTTCTCTGGCGAAAGGTTCCTGAACTCTAACTCGTCGTCCTGTTCCGCGTTGTGCTTCCTACCCACCAGCGTCTGCCGCTTACGGTTGGGGTTGTAGGTGCTCATGCGGCCGCCAGTTGTGTTCTCCCCAAACTCATTCGCAACGAACATGAGATCCATCGGAGACACGGCGTTCTACGACGAGTGAAGAAGCAACGAGTCAGAATAAAGGATCTACGTCGAGCGTTAAGATCCCGTTATCAGCTTTAACGTAATATCACGTGGGGGTTCTCGGCCGCTTCCTCAGTACTCGCTCCGCAGAGTCTCACCTCCTCCTCCTCGCTCTCGGTTTCCGATTCCGACTCCGACTCCGACTCAGAAGAAGGAGCCAAGTTGTGAGGCATCTGGCTCCTTATCTTGACGCAGTTCGCGAGCTGCGCACGGTAATCATTCTTGGCAGCCGCCACATTGACATCTCTCCTCGGGCTGGCCTCTTCGGCAAGGAAAGTCTCGTCAATGAGGGTGAGGCCTGATCCACCCTGCTTCTTGAACGTCGACATGCGAACGCTCGAGGCACGGCCGTGTATCCTAGTCGAGCGGTTGCTTCTCTTGTCAAACTGTTGACCGCTGGCGACAGGGTCAGGCACGGCCTCAGGCAACAAGTCGGTCGCATCGAGGATGAATTTCCATAGCTGTTTTCGCGGAAATGGCTGTGAAAAGGGAGCGGGGGTGAGGTTCGGGGGGGTGGGGGGGGGAGGAGAAAGAGCTCCCAACACTCGAAAATAAGAAAAGATCTCATGGAGCAAGCCCTCCTTACCTTCTGCCGCCGCTTCTTCCTGGATGTGCTTCCGCCTGTCGAGGCGAACATATCGGGGCTATTGACTAAATTTGTTGACGCGTCTTGCTTCGTTCTGCGCATGCGTGACTTCGTCGATGGATCGAGCGCCACTTGCTTGCTGGTCTGTTGTCCTCCCTTCTCACTCATGCCGAAGAGGTGTTCAGTTGGAGAGTCGCGGGAACCCTGCTGAGACTTGGACTTGGTCTTCTTGAATGCGGAAGCTCCCTTGTATGTGGCGGCTTTCTTCATCGCGCTCCCGGGGAGGCTGGAAGTGGGACTTTTGGGTGGGGCGGGCATGGCAGTTTTGTGGTCTTTTTTTTTTTGGCTGTGCCGCCCGCTGGACCCGAGACTATTAAGGCAGCAAATGGATAAATGCAGGGGGTTACGGCAAAATATTCGCGAAAGCTTTCAGACGAAGTTTTCTTTCCAGCCTTGTGTGTGAAATCAGGTCAAAAGGGGATAAAAATCCACCATTTGGCTTTGGTCAGATACCTCCTCTATACGAATCTCCGATGGCACAGGCAGCATACAAATCCGACTATGGATCCCCAGGATACTGGGATGAGAGATATTCAGGCACGGACGGCGGCGGCTTCGATTGGTATCAGAACTGGAAGACGGTGAGATTTCGGGCGGTTGGGAAGGGGGAAGGAGAAGCCCAAATGGAGGGCATGCCGCGATATTTGTGTTTTTCTTGTGTATTGTCGACGCATATCCACCGATACTTTCCTCAGTCTCCGCTAGTACCCTCGTCTGCCACCCCGATGCTTGAAACAAGTTGTTACAGTTATCACTCCTTCTCGTTCTCCTTCCCTTTCTCACTGTTAACCTCCCTCCCCCCCCACTTCTCAGCTCAAACCTACGCTGGAACCTTTCCTCGTGGCCGAACAGGAGTTCGAAATTCTCATTCCCGGGTGCGGAAACTCCACCCTCGGGGCGGACCTCTACGACGAGGGTTACATCAATGTCACCAACATCGACACATCTGCGGTGGTAATTAACCAGATGAACGACAAATACGCCGACCGCGAGGAGATGGAGTACACGGTGATGGACGCTACGAACCTCGAGTTCTTGCCCGACTCCTGTTTCAACTTGGTCATTGACAAGGGGATGCTGGACAGTCAGCTCTGCGGCGAGAGAAACATCACCAATGTAGAATGCGTGACGAAGGTGAGAGCTACACAGAGACAGAATTATTCGGTCACTATGGCCACTGCAAAATTCTAACTCGTCGCTTCGCTCCTCGCTCGCCCTTGGTAGGAAATGTACAGAGTCCTCAAGCCCGGAGGCATTTACCTTTGCATCTCTCACGGCGTTCCCAATACCCGCATGACCTACCTCAACCCCAAGACGCTCAACTGGCAGGTAGAGTTCCGAAAGGTCCCCAAGCCGCCCGTCGAGAACGCCCACGACGTGCAAGGTGTCAGCGACCACCACTTTATGTACATCTGTCGCAAGCCCAGATAGATAGACTTTGATTATAGGTGTTTGGGGGGGGGGCGAGAGTGGGGGCGGGAGAGAGAAGGAGTAACGACGCAAACTAATAAGCACTTTTCAATCAAATCCTACTATTTATTACACCCCCCTACTCCCCCCTCCCCCCCCCTCCCCAGTCTACTCCTCCCCTGGCCTTTCGATCGGAAAATGAGCGTAGATAGTGCCCGCTACCTGCACCAACAACAAAGCGTTGACAATTCCCAGATATTCAAGTGGGTCACCTGCGAAGTCCTTGAAGTAGGGCACAACGAAAAATGATAGGACACAGAGGAGATGAAAGCCAAGTCTTGCTTGCTTTTTAACCCTACGGAGCTGGACGTTTCCGCCCGAGTGCAGAACATCGAAGAGCGAGCAGATGAGTACTATTCCGGCGAGGCAGTTGGAACAAACAACCTGCGCCTTTCCGTTGAACTGCGACGGGTGGAGAGACAAGTTAATGTTTGTACACGGGGTTGACAAATTGTCAACTCGTAGGTTTGCTCCTCACCTCTCCGTGCAGCTTCAGGGGTTCCAGAATCGCGCCCAAAAGCACGATGCTGATGTTGAGCGGTAGGTGTAACATAACCCACGCCAAGCCTGTCCAGGGAGAACGAGTCATGGCGTGCTTCCTCGGCATGCAGGCCCCACCTGACGGAGCCGGGTGCTCGGCGACGTCGAAGTAGGTGATCTTGACGAGTGCGGCGATCAAGACCACAAGCGGAACAATCCTGTAGGCTGATATCGTTTCGGCGTGGTGTGTGTCGTCGCCTTCCAAGAATCTGCCGTGGTCATCATCAGACGCCGCCGCTGCAGACGGGGCATCGCTCGCCAAGCTAGCAGCAATTATTTCTCCGATGGAGATGATGATGAAGAGTTCATTGCGTTCGCCAATCAAATTAACGTTCAGCGGAACAGATTCTTTTCGCGTCGTTCGCATTTTCAGGATGCGGAAAACTATCATGGGGGCCAAGAGCCGAAGCATGTCGACGAAAATGCCGAACCACCAAAAGAAAATGAAAGGGAACCAACACATATTGATTACGGAACCGCACTCCTCGCCAGCGGGCAAGAAGCCAACGATGAACCAGACCAAAATCGCTATGACGTCCGGAATCATGAACATGCTGATTGAGAGCCTGTAGGTGTTCCAGTTGAAGTACAGCGAGTAAGCTTCGAATAAGAGCACCCAAAGGCGAGCCCCCGCGAAGCTCCACGCAAATTCAGAGCAGCCGTGACGGACAGTTCCAGAGCCGCAAGCCTCCGCAGAGATTCCTATGTTTGCCATGCAAATGATGTTGCCGAGGAAAAAGATGACGTGCACGACGTCCTTTTGCTCGTAGCGGTTCAGGTAATGCTGGATCACGTTCCATTGGAACCATATTGGTGTGAAGAGCGCGACAAAGTCCCTAAGGGCATTCAAAGGGTTGTTTTCGACTTCAGACCGGTAGGCGCGGCCCAGCTGTTGGAGGAGGATGACGTAGACGAGGTCGAGGACCAGATCCGACGGTGTCGCACTTCGGCGCTCCTTCGAGATAGAGAGGGAACTCACCCACTCCATCTTGCCTCCGCAGGGTGACGTTATCTGCTCCCATGTCTGCCTAGGGCGAGGAGGGATCATGAACTCCAAGTAGTTGAGGTGATGGACCCAGTCTCCGACACGATTATCCTCCGTCACGTCGTTTTCAGGCGAGATATGCTCCAAAACCTCCGGGGAGCTAAGTTGGGTGCTGGGAAGGGGCTTATCAGCCTCGAGATCGGGAGGGTTAGGGTTTTTCGGGGCCATCTCCTTTGATGTAGGGACAGCATTATCCGAGTCCAGGGTGAGATTCAGGGTATCGGTGTCGGCATCGTCCTGCGAAACATTTTGGCTTTTTTTTCTCTTCCCGAAGAAGTTCATAATTCAGTAGCAACTTTCTCCCTCTGATGGGATCTTTTGGGGAAATTTTAGGGCATGTCAAGTTTGGTGATTAACACGGTTCTCGTAAGTTTGTGGGTATTATTTGTATCGGCAGTTCATGCGTAGGAGAAATATTTTCTTCAGAGCGTCTTATTTAAACTTTAAGGAGGAGGCCCGCAGTGTGTCGCACAAACTAACTCCCTCTGCCATCCACAGGGAAGCATCAAGCTAACGCTTCGCCCAGATGCTGCTCCAATCACTGCTGCTCACGTTTCTACCCTTGTGAACTCAGGCCTTTTCAACTCGGGCGCGATTAAGTTCTACCGCTCAGATTTTGTTATCCAGACCGGCCTCTATTCAACTTCCATCGAAAACCCGATTCCCGACTTGTCCGTGAACGAAACTGGCCTGCATGTGAAATTATCCAACGTTCGGGGCACCTGTTCCATTGCACACCACGATGTTCCTGACAACGGCAACTCTGAGTTCTTCATTAACCTGGGTGCCAACACCCATTTAGACAGCGCTTACGGCGGCTACTGCGTGTTTGGGAATGTGGACGAGAATGACACGGCGAGTTTCAAGGCAATTGACGCAATTGCGGCGCAAATTGCAGGCGGTGGTGAGCAGGTGCAAGTCACGGGAATGGCGATCTTGTGAATTAATCTTTGTTACTTTGTTATTTATAAAAATTTATAATGATTGCAGAGTGTCGTTTCCATGTTCGTGACGAGGAGAGCTTCTCATTTTCTTCTTCTTTGGTGTTGTTTTCGTGACCTTCATGGCCTTGACCTCGACGTTTGCAACCTTCCTTTTCACGGTTGCTGTTGTTGCTTTGTTGCTTCTGGCACTGTTCTGTTCAAAATCCTTTTTGACGGTGGCGGATGTTGCTTTGCTGCTGGCGCCGTTCTTAGAACCCTTCTTTCGCCCGGGCCCCACTTTCTTCTTCTTCTTCTCCTTCTCCCTCTTCTTCTTTACCACTAGCTTGACGATATCGCCTTCGATGGGCAGCGGATTCGCCTCTTCTGAATCATCCCACTTCAGGGTCAGGAAGGTTTTGCCGTCGTCCACCTCGGATTCGTCTTCGGACGGGACCTTGTTGTCTGGCTCAGGCTTGTACGGAAATCTCTTTTTGAAGGAGGACCTGTTCAAAGTGAATTCCACCTCTCCACTGCAGTACTCTACGTCCACAAGACCCCCTCCCCTGTCATTTATAATCATCGCCGGCCACCACTTGCTCAGACCTTTGTATCTTATTAAGTAATCGAACTTCTCAGGAGCGTCAAATTTCAGTAAATCCTCGCCTGTTGAGTTGTCCCATAACGGCGGCGCCACTTTCTCTTTTCTCTTTGCAGGATTTTTGTTTTTGGGGCCGCCCTTATTTCCTTTGGCTCCAGGGTTGGATCCATTTCCCACCTTCCGATCCCTAGACCTATCAGGTTCCAAAGGCACTTCGTCGGCGTCAGGGCTTATCAAGCCGTCGAGCTGGGAAAAATACGACAGCAGCGCAGACGAGGGCTTTGCTGTGCGCCTGCTTCGGGATGACATCGGGGAGAAGAGGGACGGGTGGGAGGTCAGGAGTAGTGTGATGCGGCGTGGTGGATGGGTTATCTCTTTTTTAGAGCTATCGCAGGTTTTTCGGGGGGAGTTTCCCAGGATCCAACAAGCGAAAAAGTGCAGGAGCGCCTATAAAATATAGCGTTTGCTCGCCTGAAATGAAGCACAGGATGTGAATCCTTCTGCTACTAATGCTAGAACAGAAAAAAATAAGAGGTGTTTTACAAAAACGTGAGGAAAGGCGTTTAATCAGGCACATTCCCTCTCTCAAATCACTATAACGACGACAAAGCTGTCGCTCCTTACCTAACTTCCTTTATAATCTTGTGTTCTCATCTCCAAAAAGTCAACAATTTAACAGTTTTGTCCACCCCAATAATTGTGTGCTCTGCAATGAGCGTCTACCTGTCTGACTTCGTCAAAGCCTGGGATGCTCTCCACACGTCGTACCCAGCCCAGCGGGCGACGCTTCTTAACCACTTTTATTCCACTGTTGTGCAGAGGTCTCCCAATAGTGACCCTCGCTCTCCCACTGCGACTGTCGACGAGGGGCTGGAGCTGGCAACTTGCGCTAGCGGTGTTGTCGAGGCGTCCGGCAGCCCGACCAGTAGCAACGCGCACGTCGCCATAACGGTGAATGGCCACGCGGTACGGTGGCGCCTTCACCCCGTGAAGAACCAATCCGCCTTCTTCCTCTTCACCCCTCCCGCAGTGGAGCCGACCGCAGTGGAGACGAGCATGCTCTTGATCCGCTTCTCGGCCTACCTGAAAATACTGGTTACGCTGCACTTCAAGAATGAGCTGGAGCTGATCCTGCTGCACCTGCAGTGTATTCTGTTCCTGCTGAACTGCCAGGGCGGCACGGAGCATGCCAAGGTGATATACGATGATTACGTGCAGAGCAGCAGCGGGCCGGGCCTGCTGATGGAGCTGCTGTCGTCCGCGCGCGACGCCTCGGTCAGCTACAACGAGTCGGGGAGCAACTCCTCTGAGGAGAAGAAAGGGGGAGGTGACGGGGACGACGATGAGGAGGAGGAAGAGGAGGAGGAGGAGGAGGAAGACGAAGAGACGAGGGAGCAGAGGAGGCACACTCTGAGGAAGATCGTCAAAGTGCTCTTCGACATGATAAACGTGCTGGCGTTGTCCTCCCGTCAGAACAAGGAGGCCCTGTGCAGGCTGGAAGTGATACATAACATAGTCGCCACGATTTCAGTGTACGTGGAGGAACCGGCCGAAGAGGACCAGGACTTTGCAAAGAAGAGCAAGAATCACCTCATGACAGCCGCAATTGAAAGCTCGGCCAAGGAAGTCCTGATGGAGCTGTGCTCGGGCAACCCTCGGCATTTCGAGTCCGTGAAGAACGGCATCCTAACTCTGCTCGGCTCTACGGTCATGTCGAAGAGGATAGGGGTGCAGGTCCTCCTCGCCATTGTCACCTCCGGGGTGGTTACCGAAGGCACCTCAATGTTCGTTCTACCCACGCTGGCTCTGACTAGAAATCTAGACGTCATGCTCCAGTACGAGGCCATCGAGCTCCTCACCCACCTTACCATCGACAACTGTCTCTCGGTCTGCATTAGCATATCTGCGGCGTTAAATAGCAACTCAGGGTCGGGGACGGGCCCGGCGGGAGTGCTGATGGCTCTAAAGAGGATAGCGAATGTCAGAGACGAGAAGGTCAACATAGAAGTGGGCATGGTGAAGACGGGGATCATCGAGGAGCTGTTGAACGTCATCGTCAATCAAGTTCATACTGACGAGGTCTATTTCCACGCCGCAGACTGCCTCCGCCAGGGGAGCACGCTCGGGGAAGGCACTTTTAAGCGCAGGCTGACGGTGTACGTGAAGAAGCAGGCCCACTTGGACAATCTCTTCAACGAGAGCGAAGCGAACGGCCCCAGGATCTTCTTCACTCGGCTGTTGGCGGACTCTGCGGCGGTAAGGTACATTCGAGATAAATTGCACGACAAGGCGTGCGAGCTGTTCGAGAAGAAGAGGAGCAAGAGGTTGGAGGCCGGAGATGGGAGAGGGACTTTCTTCGTCACGGAGGGCGAGGAGAGGGGCGAAGAGATGGGGGGTCTTGGTGTGGGTGGGGTGGAGGATGACGACTTTGAGAACTTGTTGAACAATCTCGACAACTTCGACTTGACGGATGTGAGGGTCGGCGGCGTGGGGACCGTTGAACCGCCAAAGCCAAACCCCCCACCCCGAAAGAGCCCTCGCAGCGGGAAGCGCACGCAAAGCCCGAGGGTGAGGAAGGCTCCGGACCCAAAGAGTCTGACCCAATCTCCTTACAAAACGTTGATGGAGAAGCTCATCAACAACAGCGTGCCGGAGATGTCACAGTCGAACTTTAAGGCAGCGATGCTCCGTGATGAATTTGAAAGAGTTCACATGGAGCAGATGCAGCAGCAGCATTTGGTCTTCGTCGAGACGGCTCCTCCTGTCTTGGGTGGCGGGGTTAGGCGGACTGCTTCGAGGGGCAAGAAGGGGGCGGAGGGGGAGAACGGGGGGACGAATGTGGAGAATGGGTTGATGATTGGGGGGAACAAGTTAAAGGGCACGCTGGAGTTTGTCGATTCCTTCCCTCTGATATAAGATAAATGAACGAGAATGATGATGGGATTTATGATACAAATAATGTTAACAGACTCTTTCTTACAATTATGAAATAGGTTAACTTTTCATTCAACAACTAAAGTCACTTTTTATATTTAGCCAAAATTACCGCCCCCCTATATTTAAAATCGGGGGGGAAGGAAAATCCTACATCTGAATTATCATCTCGCACGACCGTTCTCCAACCTAACCCTTGCTTTCCGTTGTCTAAATATAGTTGTATTTTGTAATCCTAGGAGAGAGGACCAAAGAGACGAGTCAGAATAAGGTTATGAAATTGTAGGGGGCGCAGAATCTGGTCTCGCTCTGTTTTCTCACCTTCATATCTTTTAATATCACGTCCGGATATGTCTTAGAATCTCCCTTGCTAATAATACTCTTCTTCACACTCTTCTTCATATCCGCATATGATATCCCCGGCGCCATATCAAGACTTTCAGGCCCATCCGAGTCCCGCTTGAAAACAAACCCTACATGTTCCCTTCCTCTACTATTACACCGCATGAGATCGTTTCCCTTAACTTCAAACACAACACAGGCCGAAACTTTCCCACTCATCGCTGCCCGTACTCCGTTACTATCAAAGATACTCGCTCCCACCGCCTGCAACCCTCCGTTAACATTTCTAGTCACTGTTGTTAAATAAGCGCCCTTCCCGTAAATGCCAACGTTCGCCAAAATACGCCCATCATCAACAATCATTTTTAAACACTCCAACGAAGTGTAATGCGCCACCTTATAGTTATCAGTACTCCCAGAAACGTTGTGCGTCGATATCTTAACATTAGTTCCAACCACGAAGAGACCTTTAAAGGCTTTATTAAATGTAACTAATTTAAGATCGAAAACATGAACCGGCACCATAATATTTTCATCCTTATCAATCAGAACAAACTTCATATATTCGTACACTGCCTGCGTAGAATTTCTATATCTCCTTGGTATCTCAACACCTCCCTTTATCGTTCCGTACGTTTTTTACATTTCTTAACCCAATCGGCATTCAATTTTCTCTTTGTTTTAATTTCTTTATCAGACAAATCATCGTCACTAATAATACTCTGACGAAATGTGGTATCTAACGGAATGAGATTAGTATTTATCAATAGTTTTTTAATCCGACTCTTTCTAACTGAATCTCTTCGTTTATTTAAAAAAAAATCGACCTCGTATTTAATCGAGTTATATATATATGATCTTCTATAATCTTTAGAAATGTTATGGGTGGAGGTAAAGAGTATATTGGGATAAGAGTTGTTATGATGGAGGTTTATTTTAGGTGTAAAGGGTTGGTTACGGTGGGATGGTTGGTGTATTGGTTTAGATTTTTTTGATTTAGATTTGTTTTTGCGTTTTGGTTTTTTGTTCTTTGGTTTTTTCTTTGGTGGACCGTTGGACCGAGGTTTCGGCATGGGAGGGGTTTGGAGGACGTGAGACTTGAGTTAAGATTGTAGGTTAAAGGATAATGATGTGGAGGTTGGGTGTTGAAGGGATATGATTAAAGGAATGGATTTTTAAGGTAGGAATTTTAAGGTAGTATTTGTAAAGGGTTAGGGTTTTTGAGGAGTGTGAAGGTTGAGACGCGACGCTGTATCGGAGATTTGGAATGAATGTGGTTAGAGGGAGAGAAGGAAATGTCAGGTATTAGTTTTGAATCGCGAGTGGACGCTTGATAGGTCAAACAACGAGCCAGCAGTCGAATAAACCATGCACAAGCGTCGCGGATAAAGATATTACATGTACAAAGTGGAAGAAGTAAGCAGATCGGGGTATACTTTATAACCACATCAATTCACCTTCTCGGCGACGTCTGAGACCGTCATTAAGCTCTATCGGCCTGCAAGCCCATTCCGGTGGTTCCGATATCAACTAATCCCCCGAAGACGGCCGGGAACTTACATAATTGTCAGTTAATTCACATTACTAAAATCACTCCTGAAAAGCATCAGTGCTTAAATATCACTGCGAAGCAGAAAGAAAAAGTATTTTTATTGTGTGTTAAGCGTGGGAATTAGAGTTAGGGGCGCAGGCCCAGGTCCGCCAGACTGGGCAAGGAGCCGAGAGCTCTGTCTGGGCTTTCGTAAATAGCCCGCATCTCTTCATTCCCCTTGACGGCGGGGCTTCCGTGGCTCTTGCCGTCGCCTTCCAAACCCTCGGCTATTTTGAGGAGCAACCTCTGCCGGACTCGGTCGTCTTCGATACCGTCCAGGTGGCTGAACTTTTTGGGGGACGGGGCAGGAGAAGTTCCGGCCGGGTCGGCGACGACGACGGGTATATCACTTTCCACTGAGTAACGAGCGAAGCGAGGCCCGAGCGTTAGCAAGACCGAGGGAGCGAAGCGACCAAGAACCGAAACCCGACGACTCGTGTCTTCCTCCTCCTCACCTTCGCTGTCGTTGCTCGTCCTCCCTTCCTCCTCTTTCCTCTGATTCAACGTGTCGACGATGCTCAGCAGAGTTAGGCGCCAGGTCTGGGCGCTCTTGAGGATACTGACGTGGCTGGATTTGATTCCGTCCCTGTCATTTTCCATCACCTGCGACCGAGGAGCGAAGCGACTAGTTAGAATTAGGTGGGGGGGGGGGGTGGCCTAAAAAAGCACCTAGCTCCTCACCTCCTTGTGCTTGTTGATGTGTGTGCCGACAACAGTAAGGCATTCCAACAACTCCAAGTTTTCGTGCCTAGTCTCGTTGCTGGTCTCGACCTTTTGAAGCTTGTTCAGTCGGGACGTCAAAATCGCTATTTGAAGCAGCAGGTCGTCCATGCAGTCTAGGAGCTCGTTGCTCTCCTTCAAATTAATAGGGGACAGGTGTGCGGGCTTTTTCTTTCTGTTGGATTGGACGGGGAGCGAAGCGACGAGTCAGAAGAACCGGAGACGGATGTCGATACATCATAAGTATGCCCGTTATGTGCCTCAATTCTCACCTGTTTGAAGGTGGGTTGTTGTTGTTGCTGTAGCTGGCGTTGCGTGCGGGAGACTTTCCGAACTGTTGCTTTTTATGCTTCATCGGCGCCAGCAGCTCCATGCCCTGCCGCTCTAACTGCTGCCTCTCGTAGTGAATTTTAGCCTCCTCGACAGTGCTGAATTTAGGCGGCATGTAAGTTTTCTCTAGAAGTTCCTTCGAAGTTCTCAGGTCGGCAGCCTTTTGGATCAGCTCCTTGGATTCCTCCTTCCGGAGGTCGGAAATGTGCTTGTCCTGGCGCTGCGACGAGCGGGGTTAGAGGGCCGAGCGGTACCGAGTATTGAGCGAAGCGAGGCCCGAGCATTAATGGGTACCGATGCCCCGCTTCTCCAGTACACACGCCTTTTCAGCTCGTCGCTTCGCTCATCCCACACTCTCACCTTCTTCATCTCCAAAAGCCGCAGGGCGTTGCCCGAGAGCGGAGCGGTGGCGTTCGGCGCATGCTTCACGACGGGGGTGAAACTGGGAACGTTGAACTTCCCAGGTCGGACGTTCAGGTTGTACGGGTTGTCTGCGATGTTGTTGTTGTTGTTGTTTTGTCGCCGAGCCTTCTTCTTCCTTTTTTTTGGATGAGTGTTAGGTTTAGGGTTTTGGGTGAAGTGTGGGGGGGGGGCGGTCTGGGACATTAAATCGTCGAGGGCGAGGGAATAGTCATCAACATCAATGTCGTGTGTTTCAGGGACGGGGGAGGTCGATGACGGAGATGTGCGAGCCATTAAAGATTGTTGCTGTTGCTGTTGCTGGTGCTCTTGCTGGCGGACTTTTTTCGGCCGTTTCTTCTTCTTCTTCTTCGGCAACACCGAAGGACCTAGAATAATGTCCATAAGCTCTTGCTGCTTCTGCTGTTTCTGCAAAGTTATTGACGGAGGTTTCGGAGCTGCGAAGCGAGCCGGAGTAGGTTAGAAGCGAAAAAAATGTTGCCTCTGCGCTTTACTTTCTCTCTATCACCTGGTTTTGGCTTGGCCCTTGTCTTCCTCTTTTTCTCCGCGGGCGTCTTGATCCTCGTCTCCTCCTCCGCCATCCCCACCGCTCTTTTCGTAAGCGCCGCAGTGTCCTTGACTAGGTCGCCTACCTTTTTTGTAACGTCGCGAGCTTTCTGGGATTTATTGTATTCGAACGTCGAGCTAGAATTTCTGGGGCTAGGGAGCGGGGAGGGAGAGGGGGATATCTTCATCTGCAAGAGTAGCTTGTCGACTTTCGTGAGGGAGTCGAGGGGATTCACAGACGTTCTCCGGGCGGAGTAGCTCCTGAAAGGGTCCTTCGGTTTTGCTTGGGTCGGAGCGTTCGACTGCGCGAGCGAAGCGAGACCAGAGCGTTAGCGAGTATCGAGGGAGAGAAGCGATCGAGAAACCCCCACGTATATAACAACCCTTAATTCAATCGCCACTTAATAACGTTGAACCTCTCACCTTCGCGTAATCCATGAGTTTCTTCCTCTTCTCCTTCTGTTTCTTAAGCTTCTCCAAATGCTCGTCGACGTTCAAATTACCCGTTTGAAACAATTTATCCCAATTTACCTCAGGCGTGTCTGCCTTCTTCGGAATATTCTCAGATGTTGTATTGGGAATGTTTGGGACGGGTGAATCAGATATACCAGTAAGATCATGGTCTGTATCTGCGTCTAACATTTCAAGAGCTGTGTTCATTTTATGAGCTGCGTTGTTGGCGCTCTTAAAAACCACGAATAAGCGGGGAGCGGGCCGGAATTTCGTTTTTTATTAAACGAATTTTTGTAAGGTTAGAAAAACAAACGTAAATCAATTAAAACAAAAGGTCCCCCTCGAAGAAAGAAATATTATATAGGGGTTGAAAGGTCGGTCGCTTGTCTTAGAGAAATGTCTCGCTGCTTCCGTCTGCCTCTCTAAAAAAACCCCCCCAAAACAACAAGTTGAACGCTAACCCCTTAAGACGTATCAACAATCTCTCTCACTCCCCCCCCCTTCCCCTCCCCTTCCACTTTAACACTCTCCCCTTAAACACCCCTTCTTCGACTCTCACCTCCTCCTTATCTTTAATAGCTTTAAAAGTAAGGCTCGTACCATCCTCCCTTTTCTTAACGAAACCGTCTAAATCGGAGAGGAGCTTCGACAGGGAAACGTCCATCCGATGTAAGGGATTGGGGGGGAAATGTTTTTTCCAGGGGGTTTTGGGGGAGAGGGGTGGGAGGGGGAGAGGGGTGGGATACAGAACAAATGTTAAATATGTGCTTAAAGAAAGCAAAAGGCAGTAGTATATGTTGTGTTTTAATACAGAGAATGTTCAGCTCAGCGTTCTCGCTTTCTCCTCTCCCATGTTGCTTTCTTTGCTAGATTGTTTCTTTTCGTTTCAGCGTTATATCATAAAATTCCTTTAATATCTACGATCCGAATTTAACCTTAACCTGATCCTCATGCAACAACCCCCCCGTAATATTACTAATAGTACCTTGAAACATCCTCCTCTCCCAACTCCCCGTATCGAAATAAATAAAACTCGAACTATCATCGCTCCTCCTAAACCACAATTTCAACTCAACGTGGTAACGCCAATGACGCGCGTAAAGCTCTTGAGCGGAATAAGCTTGGAGAACGTCGCAAGGGAGAGCGTAGAAGATGTGGAATAAGGTCTCGAGTTGGAACTTTGAGAGGTGCCCGGTTTTGAGGGCTGGGGGCTGCATGTAGTAGCACATGGGGAGCTGGTATTGGGGTTCAAGGGTGGTAGGTTTGTCAGACCAGGGGGAAGCGAAGTTGTTGTAGAGGGAGTCGGAGCTGTTTAGGTTTAGGCCGAGGGAGGTTAGGTCGGAGCCTAGGGAAAGGGTGTTCTTGTCGGGGTCGGACATGCGGATCACCGAGAGGAGACCGAGGAGGCCGTAGTCGCCTGGAATCGCCGCGCCTGGAAGAGGGAATGGGTGGAGAGGAGCGTAGCGAGGAGTGTTAGGGTTTGTTCAGTGCCGTCCATCGTTCCTCTCCCACTTCAAAAGGTGTTTAATCCTCACCTTCCCCCCCCCCTCCTCCTCCTCCCCCTCCGAACCCCATCCCTATATTCTGCTGCCCTCCTCCGTTCACTCCGTTAGTCGCGTTGTTCCCGAGGCCTAGACTCGAAGAGGAAGGGTTTAATCCGCCAAGGTTTGAGTGAGGATGGTTGCCACCTTAAGGAGAGAGAGAGAGAGAGAGAGTGTGTGTGTGTGTGTTAGGGAAGGGGGATGGACGGTGTTTTGAGGGAACGATGTGTGCGTGTGTGTTTTAAAAATTGTCCGTTCAAACGTTCTTACCTATCTGTCCTGGTCCCTGCTGATTAATGTTCCCAAGCTGCGTCGGGTTCGAGACCGAGTTCTGAGGAGGCTGGTTAGAGAAACCTAGAGGATTCTGGTTGTTCAAGGATGAAGGCTGAGAGGGTTGAGAGTTGTTGGGATGCTGGCCGCCTGGGAGAACGAAACGATGATATCAACCGTTAGAAAGGTTAAGTCGTGTGTTTGTGTGTGTGTGTGTGTTTTGCGTGGTATTTTCGCGAATTGTTGAATTAAGTTCAGGGGGGAGGGGCGGGGGTGGGGGGCGGTGTGTGGGGCTTCCTCACCTATACTCTGATTGGGTGGCCCCCCCGGGTTCCCGAACCCCCCCCCCTGCGACCTCTGCTGATACACCTGCCCTCCATTCCCCAAACCTTGCCCCTGCTGCCCCCCCGGTCCCCCCCCCCCAAGAGCCGGGAACTCCTCGTTCTGAATCGAGAACTGCGGGTTCAAGTTCTGTTTAGGAGGTAAAGCAGCCATACGAGCGTACGCCACTGGCTGCTTCCCGCTACCTGAACCACCTAGAGTAGGAAAGTCAGCCGTCAAATCGAATTCAGGGCCGGCGTTTGTTACGGGGTTGCCCACGGGGTTGTGGGAGAAGGCGCCGCCTATTGGGGACTGGTACTGGGAGGTGGTTGGGAGGCCGGGTTGGGTGGATTGAGAGTCTGAGAATTGTCGGGTTGGAGCTTGTGCTGGTGGTATAGTGTTGTAATTCATCTGAAACAATAGTTTGGAGCAAAATGTTGTGTCGCATGAATGAATAGTGTTAGAAAGAGTGTACAGTATTGATGTAGTCTCGACTGTAGTGAACGGAGTTGTGGGCGTTCACACGATCGGAGCCAAAAAGGACATAATGGGATATATTACACGACATACTACAACGACTATTAAAAACAAATTACGTTATGCCAGAGTGAACTGCAAGGGCAGGGCTGTGAGCTAATTAAAGGTGAATAAAAAGCTTACGGTGAGAATGTGGAACTATTTTTGCCAAAAGTAGTCCCAGCACAAAAGCCACATTCTCCTCCTAAGCCTTCATTAGCCTTCATATCGATTATTAAATATTTCAATTCGTACTATTACAGTGATTTGATATTCATATACGTGGTGCGTTAACTACAACATCAAAATTCATCAAATTATACATCATGAATACATTAGCAACCTGCCCCTCGCAAATCATGCATGAAGCGCTCAGCCTTTCGTCGCGCTACGTTCCAGGCTCGCATCTCGTACACGCTCTCTCTGTGTTCGATCATGTGTATTCGAGCTCTATCAGTCTTCATGATCAATCGTTCAGGTATCAGAATGTTCTAACCCAATAAAAACAAAACCCACCCTGAACAGAAATGGACGCCAAACGTCGTACCATAGGTCTAAAATCAGTGGAAAAACTAATTCCAAGACTAACCTCAAAATACCAATGGACTGAACAGAAATTATTAGACGTAATCGAAAGGTTCGTATTAATATTCTAACCTTTTCTTCCATCCCTCCCCTCCTCACCCCTTCCCTCCCCCCCTTCCCTCAGCATATTACATTTATCCTCCTTACTCTCCGTCTTCCCTTTCCCGACCACATCCTCTTACAATTCATTTAAATATTCTCAAGAGATTGACAGGTTAGACGTTGAGGATATTTTTAATTGTTTCGTTGATAGACATGATGATGAGGAAGGAGATGAGAGTTTTATGGAGAGAGTAGGTGAGAAAGGCTCGTCGTTTTTAATTCATTTATAGGTGAAGTAGTTTTTAATCTAAACACTATAATTTCTTAATGAATAGACGTAGCGAAATACTTCGGTAGAAGCAAAAATCAGATGAGAGATTTAGCGAGGGAGCAGAGGAAAATTTTAATTAAAGAGGATAAAAGAAGGAGGAGGTGAGAAAGATTAGAGATGAACATTACACACCCCGTGTGTGTTTGTGTTATTTTTGAATCATATCTAACTGGATGGAACATGGGTTCTCGGTGTGTGTTTTAGTTGGTTAGGTGAAGATATAGAATCAGACTCTGACTTAGACGTGTCTCCTCGAAAGAAGTCGAAGAAACACAATAATAATAATAATAATAATAATGTGAAGGATGAATCTTCAGAGGTATAAAATCAAAAATTTAATCTGTTTTTACTTATTCAAACATTTCCACTTGCACCAACCCTACTGAGGACCGACGACGCTGCGTAAGTGTGAATCGATGGAGTATGAAGGTTGTGCTGTTAGACGAATGGTAAATACTCCCTTTCTTCTCAGCCACGTTTCTCACCTGTTGTATTGTTTTAATTTCTCTTCCGCGAATATTTAAAAGCAACTTCGGATCGTCGACGAGGTCGTCAGGGATTATAGCTTGCTTGTGTTCGTCGAACCATTCTGGCTTGTTTTGTACCCAACCTTTTAAATTATCGTTCAGCCAATGACGGAGTTCTGATTCGTGGTCAGACCACATTGCCTTGTGTTTACAGAATATCTTCAACTTGGCTACGTCTTTCTTGGCGAACCTGAAGCACTCTATGCAGAAGTCGCTCCCCGACTGGAAATTCGTGAACGTACTCTTGTAGCTTGGCTTTATAAGGAAAACGAAGAGAATGAACGTGAACATCTGAAGGACGAGGATGCTGCCTATGCTGCCGTAAACTTGTAACGGAGTGTAAACGCCGTGAAGCTCCTCTCTAACCGTCGAGTCTAATGTATACTCCAAGTACCTCGAGCCAAAGTACAAGCAAACTATAGGCGTGAAGGCGAGGTTGAGGCTGTAGAAGCCTCCGCCCATCTCGAGAGGGTGGCGGGTGAACATCATGCCCGTGAAGTCCATTATTAGTTTCATGACGAGGCGGGTGATTAGGGAGGATATTACGCGCAGGCGGAGAGACTTTATTGACCACCAGTAGAGGAAGTTACCGCTGGATACTTTGTAGATGTACATTATCCCGACCTCGATGAAAATGTAAGTGAGCAGGACCGTGCTGCCCTCGATGCTGCAGAGAGCGCAGGCCGCGACCTTAGCCGTAAGCTGAAAGAAGGATATGAAAAAAACGCAGAAGCAGACGCCGACCGTACGCCTTCGGCTGTCGAGGGGACAGAAGCCGTAGAAGTTTGGGGATTCGGACCTAGCCTTCGAGCTCACGTCCTTTTCGATGCTTATGGAAGCGCTTATGAAGGACACGGTCATGACGCTGCTGACGAACGACAGCAATGCGACAGTGGAATTCTGTTCTTTCACCAGCGCCATCGCTTGAATGAAGGTAGAGGGTATGCACTTATGGTGAAGAGGAGCGTAGCGACTAGTGTTAGGTTGGGAAGTGGACATCATGTGGAGACCCCCCTTTTCAAATTCTCACCTCGAACAACAGCTCTATTAAACGATTCAAAACCATTTCGTTGTGAGGATCAATCACTGTGTTTGGTCGTTGTTTCTGCTTTGTAATGACTCGGTAGGCGTCAACTCCAGGCTTTGCGAAGGTGACGACGAGAGCGGCCTCTTTGAGCATGACCATGAGGCCTGCCCGATGGTATTGAACGTAAACGAACAATAGCTGCATGAAAATATTTATGGCTATCGTTGTAATGATCGCTGTCGCGTAGCCAAAGCTGCCAGCCATTGTGTATTCTCGAACCATGATCAGGTCGAACGCGAGGTCAGCGATAGACAGACACGCCCCTCCGACCAGGGCAGCATTCGCCAGGTTGATGTACTTCTCCTTCACTCTCGCAGTTTTCAACCTGATGAATTTAGCTGGTTTCAGAGACAGCGGGTAGACCTTGTGTTTTGATAGGGTTGTTTCGGATCTTTTTATGTTAGGGTTGGCCGTAGTCAGAGGAGATGAGAGTACCTTTGCTGAAGAGGACAGTACAGCTGTTCGGGGCTGCGTCAACACGGGGCTGGACACAGTACGTCTAGCCCCGAATTCGCTGCCGTACTTTTTATCCTCCGGAGAGGAGAAGGGGCTACTGGTGGTGGGGGAGGAGGCGCCAGATGTCGTTTGGGAGAGGAGCATTATTGGCAGCAGCTTGATGTGAGGATGCCCTTACTGACACCTCAAAAATAATTAGCGAATCCGTCTGAGGGCACGGCGGGGTCGTGTCAAGGGGTCGTAAGGAGAGATTAACCTCGGATCAAAAGCGTTATGGACCGGGGAACGTGAAGTTCAAAAGTTTTGTTGGGCACTACTGACTCTTTATCTGAACTTAATCTGAACTGGACTTCTGGATCTGCTCCATCAATAAATAGAAACAATCTCTAGATTGCAAAGAGTGCGCGTTTCGGCCGTTGGGAGGACAATCAGGAACGAGATACCTCGGAAGCCTGTTCTGCGTCCACTTATAGTATTTTAACATCACCGTACCAAATTTAAACACGTCTAACTTGCCACGAAGGATGCTCAAGTCCATTTCAAAAAAGTCATTTCACTTTTGACATCCAAAACAGCTTTCAGGTCATGGTTAAGAATGAAAAAATGGTGGAAATTAAATAGTTGTGATATTTGTGACATTTGTGACAATTTGATATTTCCCTCGAAAATAATTGGAAATTTACCTGGGAAGTAATTCAGGATTAGTTTTAGGATTAGGAATATAACATTAGAATTAG
>BRXX01000319.1:0-31910 GCA_030267905.1 Triparma verrucosa
TCTTCTCCGTCGCCTCGTCCGGTTCAGCCATGCATAGTAAAAGGAACACCATTTAAATAACCCTAACCCTAACAGATGCTAAAATGCGTACACTCCCTGAAAAAATAGTTCCTTGAGATTATCTTAAGCAAACTTCAGTGATCCATTTCTTTTTATTTCCCTAATGAATACCTCTTCGTCAATTTTCTCTGTTTTCATCCTTCCTCCTGGCGCCACCTTAGCATCCTTCCGGATATCAAAGTCTCCAGTAATTGCTTTCTCCAATAAGCTTTTTTTGCGAACTTGTTGCCTTGCGCTTCCCGCTTTTGTCTCTTCATCCTCATCAGCCTGCTCCTCGCTAACTTCGTCCTTGAACTTCTTCCTTGGAATCATATCCTCAGGAACCATCGCCTTCCACTGATCCGTGAACCAGTCTGGCTTCTCGTCCACCCATGTTGTCCAATTGTCGTTCAGCCATGCAGCCATTTCATCTTTTATTGGCAACCAGAACGATTCGTGAACAGTTAATGCATCTGCTTTCACGACATCTGCACCCTCCAAAAAGTTCCTCCTTGTCATTTGCGGGCCTGTCAGGGAGCTGTAGAATGTATGACGATACTGCACAAAAAAGTTGCAATAAATGTTAGAAACTCCGACTCACAAAAAGCTAGCGCAAATTATCCTCACCTCTTTATTGATTAGCAAATAAAATGCTCCGAGCAACGTTACCAAGGTGATTCCCAAACCGATCCCCAAGTTTGTCAATAGCTTCAAGGTACCTTCAGAAAGATTTTCATTTGCCAAATCCAACGCCAACAGGATTGTTAGCCAAAGAAGCGGCAGACACATGTTCACTAAAAAATAAAGGCCTCCAACCTGTAACAGCAAATATTGGGTAAGATATTTTGAATGTAGTGTCATTTTCAGCAGCGTGAGTCCTTACCTCGTAAGGGTGGCGAAACTGAACGATGGCTGCAAAATCTGCCACCAATTTGACAATCGTGCGATTGAGCAATGACAAGCACAATCCTGGAGTACCGTCAATTCGAATCCAGTACCTGAAGTCTCTCATCACAATCTTGTACAACAAAAACAAAGAAATGTCGCCCAAAATGTAGTAAAGTGGATACCAAGACTCAATGGTGCCGAGGATAACTACAACAAGAGCCTTTATTAGAACTTGTACGGCGGACTGTAAGATCAACGTAAAGAATAGTAGAGCTCGCTTCCCACCGTCATCTGGCACGTATCCGTAGAATTCAGGGTTAAACGCTCGCTTCTTCGGATCGGTGTCGTAGTCATAGCTCATCGTGGCACTGATAAAGCCGGTCGTCAAGAGAGAAACCAACAGTGACAAGTAAGCCGTCATTGTAACCTCCTTCTCTCCGACGTTTATCGTTCTGACAATTGCGCTCAACTGGATGATGATTCCTGGAATGCTCTCTGCGAAGAGTTCGATACATTTATTAGTCGTCAGCTCTAACATTGGGTCTGGAGAAGAAACACAGGAGTGAGAAGAGGTTCATATTTTTTGCGTCTTAAAATTATTTTCCAAGAAGCGACCTCGACATCAACTTTTTGCCTCACCTCCGACAGTGTCGATCTCCTGTTCTGCACCAATTGAGACCTTGTAGGCGTCCCACGGGGCCTTAAATCCCGTCACCACGATCAGACACTCGTTCACCATCCTTCGAAGTCCCTTTTTTCGGTTCTGGAGCAAAACCATGACCAGCTGAAGTCCTATGGACGCCGACAAGCTGGCCAACGATGCATTCCTGAATTCAAGCGCCTCCTCGCCTCCGTCCCAAAACTGCTTCAAAACAACGAGATCGGTCGCCAGATCTGTCACGCTCAGGACGGCGCCGGCGGTAACTCTGAACATCAAGCCCCATGCGGCGCTCTTGACAATTCCCTGACTCAATTCGACGATCATCGTCAGAAACCATTGGTGATTCTCCATCAATTCTTTCACGGCCTTGTTTTGAATCCTCCACGCATCGACTCCTGCGGCGGCCAGCTTCTTCGACTTGAGCGATGAGATTAAATTCTTGCCGATGCGGGTTGCTTCCTTAACGCTCGCGCACTCCAGTTTGGTATGCACACTCTTGTTCAGGTGCAAATATCCTTCAACGGCAGGGACCATCATTTTATCGATCCACGGCAACTAAAGCTTCAGTTCCTGCAGCGCTCTACTTTTCAGCAGAACTTCCTCAAACCTCTTGATCCTCGTCTTTGAGGACGACGTTTTCCACAATAAATCGTGCGCAAGCGCCATGCCGTCCCCCACCCCGTACTCTCCCAGCGGCACCAGCCTCTGAAAGTAGATGGAAACTCCCGCCATCTCGTCGAGTCGTCCCTCGACAAAAGCCTTTCCTGCTCCAAGACTAATATCGAACCCAAGCTTGCACTCGCAGACGTACTCTAATTTTGTCAAGCCTTCGCCTAGCCTTTTGAGACGGATTCCAACCGTCTCTCTCGCTTCGACTGAACCCGTCAAGCTCTCAGCGATATAACCTCTTGCTTTAACGGTCACCTTTGCCTGGCTGTTCTCGTCGCTCCTGCCTGGTGGGTTCAAAAGGACAATTATCGTGTCCTTGTCAACCTTCTGTAGCGTCAGCTCGCTCAAAAAGTTGCGATCGCGATCGCCACTCTCAAGCTTTTGGCGTCGCCTGACGACCTTTTTGTCAGTATCCTTGATTTCCCCCGTGAAGCTTCGCTCTAAGTCGCCGCTGATATCCATATTCGAGCGGCTTCCAAAGTCCCAGAGGAAAGCGGCAACCTCCTCCATCGAAGCCCGAATATCCAACCTCGTGGTCCCCCAAGCGTGGCCACTTTTGCCAGCTTTCACCATGCTATCGGCCAACCCAAAGCTCTTCCTCGAAGGCCTCTCCCACCCTGGCCTCTCCTCAACCAGCGCCTCAAATTGCGCCAAGGCTTCCGCCCCTCTTAACTCCTCCTTTAGCTCAATCGCTTCCGCGATCGCCGCTCTGTGGCCAGCGTCGATTTCCAAGCTCTTGTCAAACTTCTTCGTCATATTGATCAAGACTTTGCCAAAATTCTTTGCGAGTCGATTCATGACGAAGTTGGGGACGCTTCCAGCAACGTCGATTCTCGCCAGAACTTGCACCCTTGTTTGGGGAACTCCTTCCAACGCAGGAAGCCTTTCGTACACCCAAACAACGCGAGCAGAACCTGTGACGGCATTAGGATCTCGGGGATGCTCGTCGTCTAAATCATCTGTGTCGTCGTAGCAAACGATCATCTTGTCTTCGCTCTCCTTTCTCCAGATGACGATATTTCTATACTCCCGGTGGGTGAAACCGGGCACCTTCAAATCCCGACGCGACAGGACATAAAATGAGTGGCCATTTACTTTTTTGACGAGTCTCTCTATGCCGCCCTTCTTTTTGTAGTTCCTTTTCGCCTCTCGGCTCATCTTGAGGCAATCAAAGGCTACTAGTTCCTCCATCTCTGCGTCTATTACACTTTCGAAGGCGCCTGTGCCTAACCTGTCGTCCTCAAGATGGGCCACTCGTAAGCTCACCATCGGATCGCCTGAGTCCACCACTTTCAAATCAGCGCTGTCCATGATGGCCTTGACGTTCGCCTTGCCCTTGTTGATCAGGAGAAGCTGCGACGAGAGGTGAAATCATGGTGTTAGAAAGGGGAAGGAGAAGTTGTAAGCAGCACGTCGACGACTTCTCAGGTCGTCGCTTCGCTCCTCGTAGCCTCTCACCTCCTCCACACTGTAAACCTCCTCCTTCCAATGCTCCTTAACGAACGTAGTAAATTCCTCCCTTTCCGCAGCGTCGATCCTATCGTCCTGCCTGAACTCGTCGATTGCCTCTTGGACGATATTTAGAGCCTTAGGGGGCGTCTTATTTACCACCCACGTTGGAATGAAACCTCGTGCATCCAGGTTCATGACGTACGTTGCTCTGCATTGCTTCGCGCCACCCCGAACTGCAGGAATGTCCTCAAAAATCCATAGTCCTTTCGTTAGGCCTTTCGTTGTCCTCAACCTTACGCCGTAATCAACTTTTTCGCCAACCGGCTCGAAGGCGATCATCACCTTCCCAATTTCCGCACTCCAGATCATCCTGTAGACGAATTCCCTGTCGTCTAGAAAGACTGGCGTCCTCTTCACCGTCGCAAAAGTTCCCTCGTTCTCCCTCCGCAGCTCTCTCAGCTCGAGCCTTGCGGGTTGTCCCTCTTCGGAGTGTTTCCGCATCCTCTCGTTGCTACAGTAATCCATTGCCCACGCCGCAACCTCCTCCGCAGAGCAGTCTACGACTCCGACCGCCTTCCCCGTTCCGACGCTCCTCTCTCCCTTCTGCGGCAGGTCGTATTTCATCCACATCTTGACGTCCAGACAAGGCGAGTTCAAAACCTTCCAGCCTAACAAGCTCATTTTCCAGTCCTCCTCTTCTCCGACACCGTCTACGTCTCCTGCCATCTTAACGCACCTCTCGAAAACCTCCACCTGGTCTTCCATCAGCGCCACCCCCCTTCGCCCTATCATGACCTCGGCAAGAGCGGCTCCCCGCTCTCGATCGACCTCTTTCCGATTCCGCCGAAACTTCTCCTGCGTCTCGTTGGCCCCGCCCAAGTGCTGTCTGGCCGCGATATCCATCACCCTCCCCGGCAGAGAGATTTTGAGGTCCGCCTGCAGCACTTTAGTCCACTCGCAAGTGTTTTCGGTGACCTCCTTGATGATGTATACTCCCCTCGTCGTTGCTTTAAGCATTTTCTCGGCCCCGTCGACTCTGTGGTGCGTCCCCCTGTACTTCTCAAGGGGGCACCAGCCAATGACAAAAGTCTGATGACTGTCAGCCTCGACCCTCCTCTCCCAAGTTAGCCACGACTCAAATAATCTGTCTTGGAAACCGCCCGGCAGGCTTACTGAGTTGGTGTGCTGGAGGCCTCGTGTCCCGTCGAGGTCGTTCCATACCCTTCGAATCGTATTTTTGGTTTCAGCCTTCCTTGCGTAGGTGTCAATCAGCCAGAGCTCCGTGAACAAATGGACGGCGGCCACGTCTATCTTCGCCACGGTCATCCCCACAGCGCCCCCATCACCCTCAGCATGGTGCAGAAACTTTTCGACCGAGTCGTTGACCGTCCCAGCGATTCTCTTGGCCCGGGACGCGACTTCCTCGACCAGATTCACAGAATCCTTGATCAATTTTTGTTCGCCCACCGTCAAGGGAGGAGCGTTCAGAATCTTGCTCTTCACGAAATCCGCCTTCCTCTTCTCATCGATGACGTCTTCTTTCTTAAATCGGTCGTAGAACATGGTTGCCAACTTGTAGAAGAGCTCATGACCCTTTGCGGCATCTCCGCCACGAGCTCCAATCTTCTTCACGGCAGGGTCTTTGCTTGCAGCACTGCTAACACTAACACTGCTAAGGCCGGAGACGGACCTAGTAATGCCGCTTGAGGGAGACCTAGAAATGCCGGTGCCGCCGATAGTGCTCACAACGGCGTCCTTCATGACCTCGCCGACGTCCACCTGGGCCATGAAGGTGAACGACGTCTGTCCGAATGGGAGCGGCTGCAGGACGATAGTACCCTCCTTGAACAGGAGCCGGAGTTTCTTTGCGGCCGTCGAATGGGCGTTCGGAAGAGACGAATAGAGCTCTGAAAATAAATTAGAATTAGATGTGACTTTGCAGTAAGCTCCCCTGACCCTCGGCTCACCTTCTTCCTCGACAGCCGTAACTCTGATGAATATTTCCTCCTCGTCCTGCCTCTCCACGCACATGCGCAGGAGAAGATCGCAGGACTTGTTATTGCCTGCCATGAAGCTCCAGTAAAGTACGCCCTCCTCCAAAACCTTTTGGAACAGCCTCTTGGCAACCACCTTCGGATGGTCGCCGAGGAGGGCCTTAAGAAACGCCTGGGGCTCCTCGTGGATGTCGACGGTGAAACGGCTGATGGTGGTGTTCTCGCTCCGCACGTTGTTGTCGAGGACAGTGACCCCAGGATTGTTCCGGTCGAGGGGCTCAGTCGTGGCGGCGGAGGAGTCAAGGTTTCGATGGACTGCCTGGAGGTTTGCGTCACCATTGATCTCAGCGACGACGGCTTCGAGCTTCATGACCGCCTCGTCTTTCGCTCTGAGAGAGGCAAAAGCCTCCTCCTTCGCCTTGCGCTCTGCATCAAGCTGGGCAGCCGCCTGCTCCTTTAGCTGAGCAAGGGCCTCACGCTCGGCTTGGAGCGAAGCGGCAGTTTCCTTGAGCTCAGCCTGCAGGGCCTCGACCATCTTGGAGGCGGTAGTCCTCTCCGGATCTTCAGACATGGCGAGCTATCGGGTAACGGGGAACGGGGTCAACCGGACAGATTAGGGCAGATAAGTTCGGTTCTGATTTGCAATTGATTCGAGAGGAAATTGTTAGCATTATTCAAGTTCAGATAAGGGTCAAAGGGCAATAGGGGTATATATATGCCGTAGAAGCATCTCGTTCCCCGAAGCGGCCCGATCTTGAACCAATAGTTGAATTTATCACCGCCACCCAAACCATTCGGCTGCTCTGCTGCCCTTATTGACACGTCTTCACAACGTCAAGCTGGCCTAGTAACGATTATCTGAGTCGTTTAGATATGTAACTATTGGGCATACAATCCACCCCCAATGCCAAAACATCAAGTTTAAAATTTCACCTTCGTTTGCTTTGTGCTTTTTCCAGCACAGCAGGTGGGAGACCTCCAAATCTCTCATCTCTGCTCTTCCCTCCCACACGCAAGAAGACACGATCACGTCACACTACCCTGTCTGAGGAGAGACCTTCTATCCCTTTGTCCTTGAGTCCCCCTTCCGTCCGACGAGCAGGACGAGTTTTCTTTCCCAAACCCCTCCCCTGCCCTTCCCATGCTGCCTAAGAAAGCCCCAAAGAAGGGGACAGGGTTAGGCCCGAAACGCAACAGTAAGAAGAACAAGGCGGCCGCCAAGGTCGGTAGCCAGACTCCCACGCGCTCCAGCAGTGGCTCCGTTTGGAAATCGCCTGGCGCAAATGAAGCCCAAACGCTCACAACTGCCAGCTGCCCGAAGATCATCATCGCCGGTGCCCCGGCTTCCGGGAAGGGAACGCAGTGCGAGATCATCAAAGCCAGATACGACGTCGTTCATTTATCCACCGGCGACATGTTGCGGGCGGCGGTGGCCGCGGGCTCGGAGTTGGGGAAGAAAGCCAAGGCGCAGATGGAGGCCGGAGAGGTAGGAAGCTTCGAGGAGCTAGGTATATTCATACTCACTATCATCCCCGCCCTATTCTAATTCGTCGCTTCGCTCCTCGCTCCGCTCCTCGCAGCTTGTCAGCGATGAAGTTATCATCGGAGCCGTGAAGGAGAGGCTAGCCCAGCAGGACTGCAAGACCAAGGGCTGGCTCCTCGACGGCTTTCCGCGAACCCGAGCCCAGGCCGACGCCCTAGCCTCCGCCGGCATTACCTGCGATTCGTTCGTCTTCCTGAAAGTCCCCGACGAGATCCTCGTGGAACGAGTGGTGGGACGCAGGACGGACCCGGATACGGGCAAGATATACCACCTGAAATTCTCCCCCCCTCCCACGGAGGAGATCAAGAAGCGCCTCACGCATAGGGCTGATGACACCGAGGAGAAGGTCAAGGTGCGCCTCCAAGCCTTCCACGAGAATGTGAACTCCATCGCTTCCTGCTACACCTCAACCATGTTTGAGGTGAAGGGCGACCAGGACAAGAAAAGGGTGGAGGAGCTCATAACCAACCACCTCGACAAGCTCTTCCAGCTCCCCCCCCCCCAAAACCCTTTCCCTTCCCCCCCTCCCCCTCCCCCCCCCGTCGAGAACGACGACGGCGCGCCTCCGTCTTCGCCTCCGCCTGCGGTCCTGTCGCCCGCTGAAGAGAAAAGAAAGAATTTCAAAGCGCTTGCGTCGACCGTCCACGATTTTGACACCGACAACCACGACGAGGGCCGGCACATCGACCACGACTTCTGCTACAAGAAGGCGGCTGGAAAATCCTCCAACCGAAACTTGCAAGAGGGGTTGTCTCCCCTCCATTCACCCTCCTCCCCCGACACCATGACCATGCATCACAACAGTGCAAATGAAGTGCACAACAGTGCAAATCCCCTCACCAACTCTCACTCTCACGTGTTGAAGCAACAGATTTCGTCGAGTCTGTTTGAATTCCCGGAAGAGATCGACGACGACGAAGATGACGATGATTGGGACTTTTTCTCAAGCGACCATGCAATTGATAAGATCACCGGCCTTGATTGTGACCACAAGGTGAGACTCGGTCCCGTCACGGCCTCAATACTCGCCATCCGTCACATTCTAACTCAAAGTTTCGCTCCGGCTCGCTGCAGTTCCACTGGGTCTTCGCTATTATGCTTCACCTCGTTCTCACCAGCGTGACCTACTTCGCCCTCCTGTTTGCGCTCGATCCTGAAAGCATTGAAAATATGATGAGGGTGCGGTTGTTGAACCCTTTCGGCCTCCTGTCGCTACTTCTCGTGATGCTAGGCACCGACGACATAGACTCTAGAATGGATCTAGATGCATACAAGACCGGTCACGTCCTCCAACGGCTACTCAAAAGTTGCCCTAACTTTTGCTACACGGCTTTCAACCTCCTCGTCCAAAAGGCGATGCTCCTCGTGGGATATTTGAGAATTGGTGATCGGTGAGAAGCTGCGTGCTATTTTATTCTAGTATAAATACCGATCTATTTGCTGGAGTCGCTTTTTTTATTCGCCGCTACAAAACTTAGACTCGTCGCTTCGCTCCTCCGTTATTATGTCACTGTCATCGCTACTATATTCTAACTCATCGCTTCGCTCGTCGCAGGAAAGGAGCCGTTGCGCACATCGTCATGATCATCCTCTATCCGTTCATGGGCAGAATTCTACACCGCATCCGTGTTAAAATGGCGTCCACCATACCTGAAGACGACTTTGAAACCGCCTCAAATCAGCAGCTACCAGAGAGATCAAGGGGCAACAGCCACGCAAGCCACACGAAGAACTACAAGGGTTTCAAGCTCACAAAAGGCGAGTTCAAGGACATCGTCTTGACGCAACTTCCTTATGTAGGCTTCACGACGATCTTGACCATCTCGTATTTCTCCTTTGAGGGATATGGCTGCATACACAATGCAAGGCTGAAGGAAGCGGAGTATGTGAAGGATCACGGAATACCTCTTGCTAACGTTACGTACTGCCACGAATTGCCATTGGACCAGTGCACCTCCAGCGGCTGTATTAGCTGGATAGCAGAATGTGATGACGTTGTGGAGTCGAGTGAAGCATTTTCCCTCCTGTTCGTCGTCCTCGCCGGCATCAAGCTGTACGTTCTTCCCCTCGCCAAACTTCGATACAACTTCCTCAACTTCATGTCCTTTGACATGCTGTTCCGCGACCAGATTCAGACCTTGCTATTTGCCTTCTCGGCCTTTAGCGCGCTCTTCTTGTTTGCGTCAGCCGACGAGATCGATGACTATTGCGAGTACACCAACCCTGCAAACTTGGCCATAGAAGACGCCACCATTTTCAGGGAACGTTCCTTAAAGCAGCGAAAGGTGATGAACTTGGTCGTTCGAGTTCTCTTCTTCCTCACAATATTTTGCTCCGGCCTAAGGTCTGACCTTTCCGCCTGGAAGGGCAAGAAGCACGGAAAGGGCAAGAAGAGGTATGGGTGTGCAAGGTGGCTTCAGAGGAAGTTTTCGACGAAGGAAGTATGTGCAGTCGCGCCAGTCTTCCGCAACATACTGCTGCTTATCGCAATGAGCCTTTGCTTCGGCGTCAACACATTTTTCCTATACTTCGCTTGGAAGGCGCGGGAAGAGGGGACCTTCGACAGCAAGTCTGCGAGGCTTGCCGAAAATGCCTACGCGATTTTCGTTTCATCTTGGGCTTTTATTTTCTGCTGCGTCGGGATCTACTACTTTAGTCGTCCTAAGTCGAAGGGATTTCAGAAGAACTTCGTCTACGCGCTCATTCCCCTAAACAGCATTTTGTGCGGTATCGGGTGCATTTGGATGGAAGATTGGGAAAATTCTGTCGCGCGAGCGGCAGAGGTCGATTTTGGGGTCCCAGGGGAAGGACCTTTTGGTGGTGTCTTCTCTAAAAACCTCATATACAACTTCTGCACAGCCGCGGTGACAATCGTTTTCTGGCCTATTCTAGGAATGTGTAACGACCTCCTTATCCACGACTATAATGATGCCTCGATTCAGAAACACCTCAAGAATCTCTTTTCGAGCGCGACCACGATCCTCGCGCCCGCCTGCTTTCTCTTTGCTGAGGGAACAGGCTGTGTTCACGCCCATAGCTACAGAGGATGTTACGCCTTGGTCGAGGCCAACTTCACAATCGAGTTGTACCTGATCCTCTCGTACTGCTACTTTCTCATTTTCGGCTTCACGTTGAGTCATTTCACGATTGACGACCTTCTGAACTTCAACGCGCCGACCTCGCTCATTTTGCAGCTCGTTGCTGCCTTCGCCTCGTCGCTCCTGGCCTTCGCTGCCTTCGGGATGCGTCCCCGTGAAAACGACGATGCTGCAGAGTATGAAGACGGTCTTAATCCTAACGGGGTTTACAAGCAGGACGCGACTCTGAACTCCATTTTGAATATTCGCTTCGCGATTGTATTCATCTGGTTTTTGAACTACTGTACGCAGGGGGTGCACGTATACCGACAACACAAGAGCGTTATCAAGAGGGGGGAAACAGGTGAGAATGAACAATATGGATTGTGAACATGATGTAAATGTTACCCTTCTACTACTAACACACCACAAACGCAGCCAAAGAGAAGCAGGATAGGAAAACAGACAAGAAGGAGCGCTCTTGGGTGTCGAGAAAAGAACGCAAATTCGTCAAGTGGATTGAGCACCTTCTGAGGGTGGAAAAGGGCGATTTTGACGTTCGAGTTAGCCGCTTCTTCACCGGAGTCGCTTTCACATTTGTTGTGTTGTCCCTCGTCACAGCGATCCTTGTGCTGCAGTCGCCGGAAGTCGGAGAAGCCATTGTTGTGAAGTGCACACCAGCGGAGATTAAAGCCTTCAATATAACGGACACTGACGAGTGCTATTTACCCCAGACAGAGGAAGCCAAGTTGGGCGCCTTTAACTATATCATGTGGCAAGCCCTATCCGATTTCAGTCACGTAATGGGGGTTTTTGTGGTAATGAGTAATCTCAGCAGTAATCAACCCAAATTCCGCGTAATCGACGTCTTGACAATCGCAATCATGAGCGGTGTGTTCTTCATCGTAGGTAACCACCCCAGCCTTTCTTCGGATCAATGGAGGAGCTTTCTCTACGGGTCTTTGGTTCTGATCTTTTGCGCCCTTGCCCTAAAGGCGAAGAGGTCCTTGATTGAGTACTTCTCTCCAACCGAGCTAAAGAAGCACATCTTGACGATGACGCTGGGGATGCTATCCCAACTAGCGCCCATCATCTTCCTGCAGTGTGAATACTTCGGCTGCGCTCTCCGAGGCTATCGCGACGAAAATCCCTCGCACAAAGGCTTCAACTTGGTGACTGTCCACGAGGGGATGTACTGTGGCGCCTTGCGTGTTGGCACGAAGAGCGTAAGCTTCCAGGTCGCCATGATTCTAATCATGGGGTTCGTTGTAGGGCTCTACATCAAGTATTCCGCACACCATCAGGAGCTTACCATCGCAAAGATCAGCCACCTGAAGATGAGCCGATTCAACGTCTTCCAGCTCTTCACATTCCTTTTGACTTCGTTCATTGCGCTTTATTTGTTCGGGACCCGCGGAAAGGCGAACGATTTCTACTCGAAGCGAGGGTCAAGCGATACAGAAGACATTTTCCTATTGACTGTGTACTTCCTTTGGTTTATCCTGCTGTCGACGGAGGCCATCTCCCGCGTGAAGTCGGTGGAGGATGACGAAAAGTTTAAGAGGGACCTGAATAAGGAGAAGTCTGGGGAGCTTGAGATGATGAAAGATATTGAGCAGGGCAAGGCGGTACACGTGGGCACGCGGGCAAAGAAGGGTCTTTGGGAAATTTCGGATGATTACGAGGACAAGAAAGCGAAGGAGAAGATAAAGAAGCAATTCGAGCTGCAGAAGTACGAGAGCGGAAGGTGGGAGCACGACGAGGAGCGCAGCAACGAGAGAAGTCATCATCTAACCAAAAAATATAAAACACCCACTTCGTCTTATAGGTTCAAGAAGGCGAAGGCTCGAGGCACAGCAGGCAACTTTGAGGTCCCCGATTTCAGTCCTGGCATGCTGTAGAGATAGAGGAACGGGGGGGGGCTTGGGGGGGGGGGCTGGGGGGAGCTTGGGGGGGGGGGTTCTAGGAGGAGGGGAAATGTACAATTAGATTAAATATATTCGGACGACCTCCGCTCCATCGAACCCTAACGATGTCAAGCAACTTGAACGGTCAAAGAAAAACGCAGAGATAAAAAAACTCTATCCCTTTCCTTTAAAATGACCTCCCTTACTTTTTCTTCTAAATTGGTCGAACGCCAGTCGTCGGCCGCTTACAACTGTTAATGGTTGTTTTAGTCGATGTCGAATCCTGTGCACTCCATCTGCACCGCGAGCGTGAGCTTATCCTTAAGCTGTTGTTTGCTCGTGTAAAGCGGTAGGTCGATCCTATTGAAGCACGTGTGCGCTCTTGGGAAGAGGCTCGAAGACACCGAGATCGAGTTTATGCAGAACTTCCTGATGTTGCCGTCGTTACCCTGGAGGTATGCGAAGCCCTGAGCGGGCACGCCTGACGTTCCCGTCACGAACTGCAGCAGCCGAGCCCTGAGTTCCTCGTCGTATTCCTCGACGACCTCCCAGAACCACTTGGTGACCTGGTGGTTCTCCTGCTGGCTCTCGTACTGCAGCGAGCGTGAAAGAATGGGTTAAATACTACACGTAGTTTTGGTTTCGTCCTCACACGTTCTCACCTGTCCCATGTAATCGGTGTGGGTTTTCCAGTCATCCATCTCGATGTGGGGCATGCCGCACATCACGAGCTCGAGCTCCTGGAAGTCGAACACGAGCATGAGGGCCTCAGGGACGACCTCGTAGAAGCCGATGAGCAGCTCCCTGAGCTGCTCCTGAACGCGGGTGCAGACCCTGTACTTCAGGCTGGGAGGGTGTTAGAAAAGGCCAGAGGGAGCGAAGCGAGTTCCAATATATACTGAACGCTCCATGCCTAACCCAACCCCGTCGATTCCGATCGTTCTCACCTCTCCTCCAAAAAGAGCTTGAGGTTGTCGTTGGTGATGTCAACCTCCGCCCCGTTCTCAATAAGCTCAATGACCTTCGTCTCTCCCATACAGTCCTCCGTAACAGTAAAGTCCAAACATAAATCCTCGATGTCCCCATTATACTCGAACATCTGCAGGAGACTTCTGTAGACTTCGTCGTCGATCATTTCGATGTCCTCGAACATCAAGGGCCAGCCTAGGAGGTGCTTGTAGAGGTGACGGATCATGTGGGCGGCGATTAGTTGACCGTCGAAGAGCGCCTTGCCAAGAACACGACCTGTGAACCTAAAGTACAGCAAGTGATCAGCGTTCGCCAAGCCGCTGTGGTGGGTGGAAGGGAATAGAATAGTTTTGGAGTAAGTATTAATTAATTATGAGTGCAAGAGTTTCGCCCTTAATCGCTCTCACCTATTAGCATTAATCTGCATACACATCTGATTAACCGCCGAATACTGCGTCGAGGAGCGAAGCGAGAAAGCGAAACAACACAATTAGAATAAACAATAAACGCGACGGAAGCCGAAAAACGCCCTCACCTGCCACAGTCCGAAATCCGGGTGAAAAAGCTGCTCGCTAACGAGCTGAAACCACTCCCTCGCCACCCCCCCTGCGTCTATCCCCGGCTCCCCAATAAACTCGAACCTGAACATATTCCTGAGCTGCTTAGCGTCGAGCATCATCACGGCCTTCACTGAGTCCTCCATGAGGTGGCTCCGCCTTACGAAGATGAAGCTGTGCTCGTCCTCCCAAGGGGTCCGCATTTTGAGGCACGCCTCGCGGAACCAGGACAGCTTGGACTTGAAATCTCCGGAGTGGACCTGCGCGAGGTCGGAGTGGGTGTATAAAGGACCGGAACCTTCTACGTGGGGGGGGCGCTGGATGACGCACTCTGAGGGTACTTCGGTGGCGAGGGCTAGGGACATGGTCACGGAGTGCCGCATGGGGTTGTTGGGGACGGAGGAGGGGACGGGGCCGTTGCCGTTGAAGTTCAGCTTGCGCATCACGGCGAATTTCAGCGGCTCGAATTTAGGGATGTCGTCCTCTTTGGCTGCGACGAGCGAAGCGAGTCCCAAAGCAGGGGGGCGTTCATGACGTTAGAATTATCGATTGGCGTTAGCTACTTGGAACCGAACCGAACCTATACACCCCAAATCCCTCACCTTCCGTACTCTTCCTCCTCGTGGTCTCATCCGTCTGACTCAGGATCCAGTGGAACTTCTGGTCGGTGGGGTCGATGCAGCGCGTCCAGCCGTCCTTGTCGTAGCTGAGCTTCACGCCTTGGATTTGGGTTGTGCCGCCGGAGTTAGAGCCTCCGACGGGGAGTTGGAACCTGGGAGGTGTGAGGCGGGGGGAGGGGTGTTAGAAATGCGTGTGTGTTTCCTCTTCATAACTTTGTTTCTCCCTTTCTACCCTCTCTCACCTAATCCTCTGCCCCGGTCCGGCCGTACTAGGGCAAGTTACGAGGACCCTCTGCCCGTTAGCGATCAGCGCAAAAGGCTGACCGGGCATGACCCCAGCGGGGACCTGGACTTCGAAGGTTTGAATCTGAGGGCTGGAAGTGGAGGAGGTGGACTGGTTGGGAGCGGGATCGGGGGGGAAGATGCGGACGTTCGTGCCGGGTCTGAAGGAGGGGGAAGGGGGTGGGGGGGAGGGGAGGGGGGGATTGTGTAAGAATTCGTAAAAGAATTTGATTAATTGATTCAATTACCAGGCGGGTACCGTGGTCGAGCGCCTCATCGAGCGCCTCATCGAGCGACTCATCGAGCGCCTCACCTCGCGTTGGGCGGACACGTAACCATCAACTCCTGCCCATTAACCATGACCCTAAACTGCTCCCCGCTTCTAACCCCGGTAGGTATAGTAACCATGTACGCCTGCCTCTCCCTCCTCTCCTCGTTCTGAGGGCTGTTGGGGAGGCTTATCCTGAGGTTCTGGCCTGCGCGCATTGAGTCGGGACATCTTACATTTACGCGGTTGCCGTTTATCTCTACTTGGAAGGTTTGGCCTCCTCGGACGCCGGCGGGGATGCGGACTTGGTAGAGCTGGGAGTTGGGGGAGCGACCGTTTTGGCCTGGAGTTCGACCGCCTGAGGTTGAGTAGGCTCCAGGTTGTCGAGTAGCCCTAGTGCCCTGTGTTAAAGTGATGATGTGGGACGAAATGGCCGACGTTGGGTGTGAGAAGAGGCATATAAGAATGGATTTCCTTCCCTTTTTTTTCCAAAGCTAACTTTTAGGTGCTAAATAGTTATATATACGCGTTTATATTGTCTCAAATAGTTGACAGTCTGTAACATACACACTAAGCTATATCTTGACACTCACAGGATTAACACCGGTCCCTCTAGGAGGCGGTCTCCTCTCACTTTGCCTTGTAGGCTGTGAGGGAGCAGCCCTCTGCCCAGGGTAATTACTGCTGGCTGAAGCCCTACGGCCGCTTCCTGAACTAGAACTCTGTCCCATTAATAAACCTTACACAACGACACAACAACACGACGGAGACGGTATAATTGCAGGTAACGGGAGAGGAGATATGACGCAAATAACAAAATATTTCGATTCCAGTCCAAATCCAGAAGCCTGACAATTATCAAAAGTCAGCCTTCTCAAAAGATCCCTGACACATTCCCACTCTTATTTTTCAAATCGCCGCGCCAACAATTTATAGAATAAACCTGCACGCTTAACGCACGGGGTTTCTTGATTCATGAGTTGTTATAACTCTATAAGCTTAAGTCAGTTCGCCCCTGACTCGAAAATGATGTTCCAAGTAAAGGAAGAGGCGATGATATGAGATCAGGGTTGGTCAATGGGGTGGTATATCGACATAATTTGATCGGAAATGGTGAGGAGAACGACACTCCTATAACGGGGTACGAGGACGAATCGACGGTCGCGAAAGATATTACGGAGGACGATTTGGACGATGAATCAGATGCAGGTGGAGGTGCTGTGAGAAGTTTGGGGAGGGATAAAAGGGGCAACATTATTAGAACGTGCGGGATAGCGGGGTGTCAATATAAGACTAGTAACACAGCTGGTATGAAGTACCACAAGGCCGCAAGGCATGGGATTGATGTGGTCTGGTTTTCTTGCGATCAAGACGGCTGTGACTACAAGGCTAAGGAAGCAGGCACCCTCAAAGCACACAAAGCAAATGTTCGTGATATTGACGTTCGATGGCACCACTGTGATCAAGACGGCTGTGACTACAAGGCAAAGAAAGCAGGCCACCTCAAATCAAATGAACGAAACAATCACAAAATAAACGACCCCAAATGGAATTTCGCATCAGACTCCGGCGTCTGGTACGTTTGAACTATAAAATAAAGAGAAAAAAATGACCACGAACAAAAAGTTCGCAGGAAAACCAAAATCGTATCTTTTTATTCCTAAAATTACAACCACTAACACTATTAATATAATAATTTATTTAGCTGAGGTTGACCAGCCGATTGATCTGGTTAATTAGAGAATCTAGCTTCGCGTCGTAGAAGGCAAGCCTGTCTTCAAGCTCTGGCTTCTTCGTTCCCGTTACTCCCCTTCCTAGCTGCAACGTTCTCAGACCTTTCTTGATGATTCCCAGAACCCCCCCCCCCTTACCCCCTCCGGCTTCCTCCTCCACTGTGGATCGAGTCCTCTTAAGATCCGTGTCCAAGTCCCGAAGGATGCGGTGGATCTCACCGACGTACCTCTCGACCATGCCCAGGATAGGCTGTTTCATGACCTCGCATTTCTCCCCCAGAACCTGCAGGTAGTCCCTGACCATTCCTCCCCTAGCGGCGTAGAGCTCCGCCGTCATGACGCCGCATTTGCTTGCGTCCTCGGCGGATTTGATGATGCTTATGGCGACTTCCAACACTGCGGCGACGATTCCTCGCCCCTCGACCCCGGGCCCGGACAGAAGAGCCGACTTGCTCTTCAGGTTCAGCTTCTTCAGAAACCGCTTCAGGACTCGCTTGTCGCCGACCATGGCTTCGAGGTCTCCCCAAGTCGACTGGTCGGTGAGTTTGAACAAGTCCTGAAAATCGCGGACTCCGTATTCTTGCAGCGGGTCGGCGAACATTCCGAGGCGGTTGTCGTGAAGCCACGCTCTGACGTCTTCTTCCATCTTGTTCCTGGCCGCCTCGAGGTCCATGCTGTCTTCGCTGAAGAGGGAGCTTTTCAAGCTCGCGACCTCCTCCCGCTCCCCGTTGCCTCCGCCGTTGATACCTAACGTGGAAAAGAACTGAAGAAGATTCTCGAATCGATTCTCGTTATTGTCCAAGCACGCGAAAAACTTTGCACTCCGCACTCGTTCCTGCAGCCCCGTGTCCAAGGCGCCACCTCCACCCACGATGGCCACTGTCTTGCCAAACCTGACGGCTGACTCCAACTCGCTGAACGTCTGTTTCGATAGCTTTCTCCTGCCGTAGCTCTCTGAGCTGAAAACAACGAACACACCGCAACCCAAGATCTCCTTACTCACGCTTTCAAAAAAGTCCAGCCCCCCTGATCGAAGGTCGTCCGTGCTGCAGACTACATCGAAGCCCTTCCCCCTTAAAAGCCTCCTGAAAGCGTCCATCTCGTGTCCTGCCTCCCTCGCCACGCCGCTGATGAAAATTGTTTGCGCCACGGAGACTTTACCTTGCCCCCCCTCCCGGATCGCGTTGATGGCGCTCCTGGGGCTCCCGACGGCCAGAACGGTTTCCGAAACGCCATCGTCCTCACCCCCGTCCCCGCCTCCCGCATCCCCCCCCATGTCCAACTTCCGCATGGCCCTCCTCAACCCCTCCTCCTTCGTCTCTAAGCTAAACTCCTCATAACTACAATTAAAATCAAGGCAAAAGTCGGCGATTCTCTCCTCCAGCGCTTTCTCGTCACCTTCCAATTCCTTCCACACCTGGATGAAATGGTCCCTCGCCAGTCCGTTGTAATCGAACGAAAAATCGTCGAGGTAATCTAGGTGAGAGACGTTGACCAATTCAGTCTGCTTGAAACGTTCCGCCCACTCGACTCCTCCGCAGTTCATGAAGCACCTGACCAAGTTCTCGTCCGCCTCTATGAAGCGCGAACCCCAGCCCGGCGTTGGCGGCAACACGAGTTTCTCGAGCCACCCGCGCCCGCCGCAGCTTTTGATCAGCGCCACGGCCGCCTCCAGCCCCTCGAAGACTTCCTCGCTCACTCTAACGCCGCTGCGCTGGAGCTCCTTCAAAATGAAGAAGACTTTCTTGGAAAGAGTGTAGCAGCAGAGAGAGTAAACCTTTGCGGACTCCTTGGCAACCTTGCACCCGCTTATGATCTCAAGGAGCTTTTGCTGGTCGAACGTGAGGCTGCGACGAGTTAGCAGTTGATCCATATACAACAATTCGTCGCTGCGCTCACCTGTTACCGCTGGACCCTGCCTCTGCCTCACTCGGAGTCAAGAGTGAAAGTGGTGAAGTAATCGCACTATCCGAAGCTGCGGGGTGATTTTCACAAATTAGAATTCAAAAATATTCCCAACTCGTCGCTTCACTCCTCGCTGCTCCTCACCTTCGGTCAACTGCCCAGCGCTGCCTACGCTTGTCCGCCTGCGGTTTGGCGGTGGAACGAAAAGGACGCCGCTCCACGCCCCCACTCTTCCAGACGCCTCGTGCTTCAGCCTGCACTGGCAGTAGCAGGCGTAAATGCCTCCGACGGAGAAGACTGTAGGGTCCGCTAAGCCTCCGACCATCGACCACTTTTCCTCCTCCACGTCCTTGACGTCTATGAAGAAACCGTTCTCCAGTTCGTCTTTGATGCTTAGGGAAGCCAACCTGAATTCATAGCATAGCGTTTTCAGCTCTCCGTCGAGCTCGCCGCACTTGAACATTATTGACTGGCTGCTCCGGCTTGCGATCAAGGGCGCAGAAACTACTAGCGTCGTCAGGTCGGGAATGTTGAAGGTCTCGTGACCAATGCTGAGCTCCACTTCGTCCTCCCCGTCGTCTTCGCTCACCCTCGACACTTTAAACCCTAACAGGCCTTTTGAGCCCAGTCCTTTGACTCCGGCCTCCTCCATCGCCTCGTTGCTGAATTCAAAAGATAGCCGCTTGTCCATGAAAGTTTTCGCCTTCTCCAGCTCGACTTCGGGAATTTTCACATGGATTTCCTCCCCCTTTTTCACCCTGAGCTCGTCAAATCCCTCGTCGACCAAAACGAACCCCTTTCTGTCGAGAACCTTCAGGCAAATCTCCCTCTCGTCGGCGCCCCTCGGCACCACGCACACCACGACCTTGTTGAGCGGTTTGGAAGCAAAGCCCAAGACGCTGCAGTCAGAATATACGCAAGAATCGCACGTTGCTGTTAACATGTGTGGGATGGTATCCATTTTTATACTCGCGTAGTAATCGTTAACCGCGACATTCTTCTCGTCAATCTCCTTCCAGACTCCGTTTGCGTCTTCGCTCCAGGCACGGACAGACCCGTCGCCGATATTGTTCGTCGGCAGTCGAACAGTGACGCCCTCGCCATTCCCTCCTTTCACAATACCATCCCTGCCTTCAAACTTTAGTACGGATGTGGCATAGTTCGTTGGCGTATTGGGAATTATCAGCTCGGGAAATTCCCCATTCTTATCCACTTCAACCATTTTCAATCTCGTGGGGCGGCCGTTGGTCGGGAGAGAGATCTCACTCCCAAGCCGAGTCTTCAGCACACCCCCTGCGTGGTTGAAATTTCGAGTAGCTGCGTCGAATTCGACGATGGGGTCCTGCTCTGGGTCCGCCGGGCTGCGACGAGCGTAGCGGCGTTTATGACGATAGAAGGGTTAGGAGAGTTGTAATCAACACGTCGATATCCAGTAGACCCGCCCGATATAGCCATTGAACCGGCTGAGAAGATCCTTCGGATATATCCGTTAAGGACGTCCACCTTTTCAGCTTCTCACCTCGCAAACAAGGCTTCTTCTCCTCCTCCTCTTGTTTTCCTCCTGCACCTCATGAATCTCGGGTCCTTCCCCTCCTTGTAAATATCGTAAGTTTTCCTTACGCCCTCCTCTTCGACTTCAAAGTCTCCCACCTCTCCAACTTTTATGACCTTACACTCGCAGAGCGGCGGGGCAGAAAATTCGAGTACGTCACCGACTCTTACCGGCCAAAACTTGTCGTCGAAAACGTCCTCGTCTGGCACAGTAACGCCTTTAAACACTTCGCCCATTCCCCTCGCCAACACAAGATCGTAAGGTAACCTCCCGTCCTTGTTCCGCCTCCCAGTTGCGTTCCAGTTAAAGTTGCATATGATCTGCACCAACTTAATGTCCTCCCTCGCTATGCATAAATGCAAGGGGAAATTACCGTCTTTGTCCATGATCTCTGCTGCCTTAGTGTACTCGTTGACAATGAGCTTGATGGCTTCGACATTGGCGTTGTTCAAAATTATGACGTGGAGGGGTAGCTGCTGATTCTCCGCGTTGGGCTGCTTCAGCGTATCCTCGTCCATCTCAATTATCTTTTTCAACACCTCGAGGGGCGCAGAATGTCTACAAGAGAGGTGCAAGACGTTGTTGCCTTGAATAGTGCTGCCTTTGCCATTGTTTGGTTCCGGCAAATTCAAGACCTTCATCGCGTCTTCCCACCTCTCTTGAATGATTAGATTGCATAGTAGCGGACATTTCTCGGCCTTCACCTTGTCTTCGCTTGTGTCTACCATCCTCATCTCGAATGGTTTGTGTGTTCTTGATCTGTCGAGATCGTCGTTGTAACTATCAACGTCGACATCGCCACAGGTTTTGTCCACCTTGACGCATTTACCGCTGATTCGGGTTTCGATGACGATCTTGTACTGCGCACCAAAATGATACAAAGAAAAAATAGGCATCGCTTCTTTCATCTTTTCGTTTATGAAGCAACTGGCACTGGGGGCGAACGGGCTCCATTCGTTGTCCGTCTTGAACTCCCAGCGAGTGGTCTCCCCCGACGTGTCAACTCTCTTCTCTAGCGCTTTGATTAATGTAATTGAGCCGACGCCTTGAAGCTGGTGCGCGAGATTGGCCGCGGTGAAACCCCACTTGTCTTTCATCGAAATCGACTCGGGGTAGGTTTTGTAGAAGATCTTGACGCACTTAATGAGCTCGTCGATTTCTTCCACGTCCCAAGCCCTCGCATGGATCAGGTAGGAGATAGGCAGTCTTTCATTTTCGTCCTTCATTTCGAGGACCTGCTTATCAAAGCTCAGCAGCTCATAAATTATCTCAAACTGCTGAAACTCGCAAGCCCAGTGGAACGGAGTTCGAGATGCTTTATCTTTGATCAAGAGGCCGGAAGAATGAAGATGATAAAGCACCATGACGACCTCTCTCGACGAAGCGGCGTATCCACAAGCGTAATGCAGAGGAAGCCAACCTTGACCACACTGAACCTTCGGCCCCCCTTCAGTCAGAGGCGTCGGATTTCTCGATTTTTCAGCGGAGAGAGCACCGGGGTTCGACTCGATGAGGAACTTAATTACTTCTATCGAGCACTTACGAAAGACGGCCGTGTGGAGTGGGATGGTACCTAAAATTGATCTATGGTTGAGCGTTTCTAAATTCGCCGTGGCTACAGCTCGAATGACCTCCAGAGGGTGCCTGTAACTGCAAGCTATGTGGACTGGATTAAAGCCCTCGTCGTCGATTTCATTTATTGAGCCAGGATATTTTTGGAGATGGTGGAGGATGGAGAGGGGGGAGGTCATGGGATCTATCTCCTTCAGGATTTTGCAGAGTGAGGGGAGTGGGGAGGACATGGGCGTTCTGGTGTTTCTTTTTGAGATGATAAGTTCAGTGTTGGACCCTTGTAGGTGTAGGTTATGGTATGGTATGTAAATGATTGGGAAGCCACTATTTTAGTCAAGGAAATTTGGCGAAGGTATCTTTCTGCTTGTATCGTCAATTTTTCTAGAGGAAAAGGTCTTCGGGCCCAGTTCAGGCACAACCTTTGAGCAGGTCTTTTTTCCAGGCACATTTGAGGGATTGGACTTTTACACTGTGGAGAACCAAAGAACAGTATTTTACCGCTCCAGAGCTAAAATTGCCTACTCGCCCCTTTGTGTTAAGTAGCAAGGCCGCAGCAACTAAAACTCCGTACCTAGATAAGAATTCACCAAACTGCCCCAGCGTCTCGTTCTCTAAAATCCTAGATATTTTACAAGAAGTACCTTTTCTTCGCTCAACGGAAACATGCGTGTGCCCTCATTCCTACTTTTAGTCTTCCTTCCGCTTTGTGCCACCTTGAGCCATTCTCCTGACCCTCTTCTGCTTCCAAGCAGAAACCAGAGCCAGTTTGATCGTTCGCTCTCCACCATTCCGGTTTCGACCAGTGCTGTCAGGTCAACTGTGAGTACAGCAGCAGCGGGTGACACTGTGCTGTGGGAGGCCGCGGGCGAGGTTCTGGTGCAGAACTGGGTTGCGGACGGCTGGTGGCTCAAGCGGCCTCTCACGTTGCAATGCTCTGACAAAGAGGCGACTGGTGAGAGATGCACAGTGGACGCAAGGGGCAGCAGGATGGTGCTTTGGATAGAAAACACTGACACGAGCGGAGTCACCGGACCTATTGAACTGATTGGGTTGAAGATCACTGGCGGAGGGTACAGCACATCCGCTACTACGACAACGGGCGGAATTCTCATTTTAAATTCGGATGTGGTCATGACAGACTGCGAAATTACTTCCAACTCCGGAAGCACAACGCATCCTGGCGGATCAGCGGCGGGCGCCATTTATATTGAAGCTTCCAACGTTGAACTCAATCAGGTGTCCTTCTCCGACAACCTCGCCACTTCCCCAGCGGGATTTCACAGCAGGGACATCTTCGGAAACACTGGAGTCGTGGTCATGCGTGGCTGCAATTTCGAAGGCGGCCTTGAATCGCAACCCACAAATATCTTCCTCGCCGGTGCGCGGGTGACGTTCAAGTCCTCCTGTGAAGCAGGAGATGTTGGTGTTCCTATTTCTCTCGAGCTTCCCACGTTAAATGATGGCACCTTGAACATCGTTGGAACGGTGGCTAGTTACGCCCAGGATTCTTCAAGCTGTGAGCAATGCTATCCTGGGTCCTATTCTTCCCCATTCGCCCAGCATTGCACCCTCTGCCCCACCGGCAAATTCAACGAGCTCCCTGGAGGAACAAGCATCGCCGCTTGCTTAAACTGCACTGCGGGCTATTTTTCGGCGACCTCTGGCACCGTGACCTGTGAGGGCTGTCCCGCTGGAACGTCCTCCGCGATCATCGCCGCATCTACTTCTTTCGCGTGTTCTACTTGTCCCACCGGCAAAACTTCCGATACTGCTGCGTCGTCCTGTTTCTGTGCTCCCCCGTTCGTGGAATCTGATGGAGGGTGCGCATGTGGACCCGGCTACTACTTTGATGGTAGCGCTTGCTCGAGATGCGACAACGGCTTCTTCAAGAGCGCCGTGGGAAACGGCGCGTGCGACAGGTGCGACCTCGTCGTCGCCGGCTCTACCGCGACGAGAGATGTGCTCCCGGCCAGCGAAGATACGTGCATTTGTTGGTTCGGCGAGGTCCTGGCCATCGACCGCTGCCTGGACTGTCCTCCTGAGGGTACGGAATGCGCCGAGACGGGTCTCACCCTCGAGTCGATGAAGCTACTGCCTGGCTTCTGGCGCACCTCGCCGAGCAGCATTGACGTCTTAAAGTGCTCCAACGAAGCCGCATGCATTGGGAACGAAAATTCGACGTGCTTTACAGGTCATCGTGGCCCGCTTTGCGAGCTCTGCGAGGACGGTTTCGCACTGACGGCCGGAGCGTGCTTGAGCTGTGAGGACGGAGGCGTGTCGACTGCCATTGGGGGGGTCGTCGTGACGCTATTAATCCTCTCGCTGGCTGCTTGGTGTTTCTCGAGGCGCAGGGTTGAACAGCTCAAATCGCTGGCGGACGGCAACGGCTTGTCGTTTACCAAGACAGGTCTCGGCTACGTTCAGATCATCGCGACGCTGTCCTCGACGCTCCTCGTTGAGTTCGGTCCTTACTTCGGAGGTCTAACTAAGATCCTCGCCGCGTTCAATCTTGACTTCGTCTCCTTTCTGCCTCTCGGATGTGTCACCAACATGGACCACCACTCGCGACTTTTAATGTACACTCTTGTAGTCGCGGTGTTCGACCTTTTCTGCATCGTTGTAAGGCAGAAAATGTTGAGCCGTAAGGCGGGGCAGATGCTACTGACCGCTGTGTTCTTTATCAACAGCTTGCTGCTGCCGCAGATAAGCATGACGATATTCGACACCTTCCCCTGTCAAAAATTCGACGGCGACTACGGCTCGTTTTTGGTGATCGACAAAACGATCGATTGCACGAGCGCCGCGCACGGTACGATGCGAGCCTACGCTTTGTCTATGATCTTCGTCTTCCCCGTTGGAATGCCCTTGTTTAGCCTTTTCTTGCTGCGAAAGAACAGCCATAAATTGGACCCAGGCCAGGGCGAAATAGAGAAGAAGCACTTAATGAGGCACGACAGCTCGAGGCACAATGCGCTGAAGGAAACGATCGGTTTGAGGGACGAAAATGAAGATATCATGCACCTGAGGTTCCTTTACGAGAGTTACGAGCCAAAGTACTGGTGGTACGAGGTCCTCGAAGTGTACAGAAAAATTGTTCTGACGGGAGGCTTGCGGCTATTAGAAAGAGGGGGCGGAACTCAGTATGGAGTTGCCCTGCTGATCTGCGCGCTTTCGCTGAGAACGATCGCCGCGAAGAAGCCCTACGTCACTCACGCAGCGAACCGAGTCAGCGAGATTGCAAGCTGGGGGTTGATGCTCACGATGATCGGCGCCATGGTAACGGCGAGGAACGAGAGGGCCGACGGGAAATACTCTGAGAAGAGCGGCCTCACTGATGCATTACTAGTTTTTGTGCAGGTCGGGGGAATTCTGCTCGCCATGGCCATTGCCGTGTACGAAAGGAATGTTTTGGTCCAGGAACGGGCGTTGGAAGATCAGGAAAGGTTGTCGGATAAAGCTAAAGTAGTACCTGCAGAAAAGATAGAAATGGTCCGCAGTGGTTCAAAGACTTGAAATAGTAGAGTTTTGTATAGTAAAGTCGTTTCCTTGTTTCCTAACGGCTCTTCCCCTCCTCCTTAACTCTGCTGGCACTGCACGCCCTGCCCTCCTCTCTCGTCGTCAGAGTCCTCGTCGTAGGCCCCTCCTCCGCCTCCGGACGCCCCTCCCTTGCCGAACGCCTTCACGTCAGCAGCCTCCAGGCGGACCTCCTCGACCTCCTCGTCATCGTAGTCGATGTCCATGCAGGGGTTGGGGAGCAGCTTCTTGAGGGCCGTGGTGGTGGCGTCGTCGAGCTCCCCGTCGGAGGGGAATTCCACGCGAAAGAGGACGTACAGCTTGCCCTTCACGAAAGGGTTGCCGTGGCTGGGCATGCCCTCGTTCTCGACGCATTTTACATAGGGGGTGCCGCCGGGGCCTTCGGCCTTGATTACTTCTCCCGGCTTGGAGGTGATGAGAATCTGCCTCCCGTCCAAATGCGTGACGAGCCACTTGAAACCGCACAGGGCCTCGTTGAGGGAGATGGTCTTGGAGATGAGCAGGTCGGCGCCCTTGCGCTTGAAGGTAGTGTGCTCCTTCTCCTGGACGACGAAGACGATGTCGCCGGTTTCGACGTTGGGCTTCTCGTCGGCCAGGCCGCGGAAGGTGATCTTCTGGTTGTGCCTCATGCCCTTCTCGATGTTGACCTCTAGAACCTTCCTCTCCTTCTTCGTCTCGCAGGAGTAACCCTGCCCTCCGCAATCCTTGCACCTCCTCTGCATTTGCTGGACCATGCCCAGCGCGATCTGCCTAAGCTCCATAACGACTCCCTGCCCGTCGCACGTCTGGCACACAGAAGACTCCCCGACGATGACGGATCTGTGCACGGCGAGCTTCACAGTCTTGCCGTTGTAAAGGTCCTCGAGGCTGACCTTGAGGGGGTGCTGAACGTCGTCCCCCCTCCTAGGCCCCTGCCTCCTCCCACCTCCCCTCCCTCCTCCTCCGAAGAACATGGAGAAGAGGTCCTCCCCCCCTCCGCCTCCTCCCCCAGAGTCATTGACGGCCTCGAGGCCGAATTTGTCGTACTTGGCTCGCTTCTCGGGGTCGGAGAGGACCTCGTACGCGGCTGAGATCTCCTTGAACTGTGTTCAAGAATCGTGTGAGAAAAGGTTGTGTGTGTTGTGCGTGTCTTGTGCGTGTCAACGTCATTGTCATGAATCAGCAGGCAGGACGTTATGGAACTCACCTTGTGCTCGTCTCCTCCCTTATCGGGGTGGTGTTTAATAGCTAGCTTACGGTACGCCTTCTTGATCGCAGACTGTTCGCATCCCTTTTCGACTGTGAGTGTTGTGGTGGTTAGTGGTGCGTTAGTGGTGCGTGTCGGTGGGGGGTCCTCGAAAGGGCCTCCAAAGTCATTTCATGGGGTTCCTCCAAAGTGATTCAAAATGTGCCTTACTTACGTCCGAGAGTCTCGTACAATTTAGTGGTATCAGCGGCGGCGCTAGGTCTTCTTCCACCTCCTCCGCCCATGCCACCTTGAGCAAAGTGTTCGAATGCTTTATAGGAGAAAAAGGAGGAATATTCGTCGGAACGGGGCGTTCGTGTGTGGGTGGCCGGGGCCGGGCATGATAAATCATTTTACGACCGTTTGGAGAGAGAAAAGATGATGGGTTAGACGATATTTAGATGATATATATATTCGCGTATAACTCACGTATTCCTCCGCCAAACATGTTAGTCGTTTTTTTCCAAATTTATAAAATGAATATTATAGGGGTGGCCGTCGATTCCCATTCCAATTTCCCATTCCAAATTCTTCTCTGAAAAAAGTCAGAACTCCTGGAAGTCCACCATTATTTTTGAATTGTCCTTCAAAACTTAATATTACTGTAAGAGTGTGTTGACACCATTATATCCTATCGGGCTGTCGTATCAGAATATCAAAATATAAACCCCTGTCGTTTATTTCCGTTCAATAGGCCCTTCAAAAGGTGTTCAAAATAAGTCTCTTCTACAACAACAGTACAGGTCGTCCTAGTCGGCGACCGTCGTCGTCCTAGTCGCAGTACTACACACACAACAGGCTGCTACAATTCCTCAAACACTTCCTCATGTCCAACAACAACAACAACAACAACAAGAAATCAGGGACGACTCTGAAATGGGAACGCTCAAAGCTCCAAGCTCGCAAGGCCAGCGAGGCCGTCTCCTCCCTCTCGCACGATCGGCTGACTGACTCCAACTTCTCGACCGCCGACGGAGCCCTAACAATCCTCAAGCTCTGCCACGTTCTGTCCCCCGAGCCTTCCTCCCCGCTCCTGACCGCGATCCTCCAGTGGGCGTCCGCCTGCCCTGCCCAGACGCACCCCAACCCGTCCCAGCTCAAATCCAAGCTGACGGCCCTCCACTCGCGCCTCCGCCCCCAAACGTCCCTCGACATAGTCCCACAGCCCGACACCTCCTCCCCCCTAATCTTCTCGAGCTCAACCTTGGAACGTTCAACAAAGAACCTAGGCAAGGTGACCCAGGACAAGTTCACCCCCCTGACCTCAAAATGCGTCGTCTGCACCGGCCCCTCCTCCGAATCCCGCTGCCTGAAAGTTCTCAATCCCTCCCTCCTCCCCCTCCTCCCCCCCTCCAAATCGAAGGTCAAGAATCCCTCCCCTTCACCCGAAGAACCCACCATGGACGCCGCCCTAATGGAAACAACCTGCCCAACTCTCGTCCGCCAAAACGACCTCCTCTACCTCCTCCCCCCTAAATCAAAGACCCCCTCCTGCCACAAAGTCGTCGCGATAAACTACACCGACGGCGGCGTTATGCTGGTACCTCGTTCTGGGAAGAACGACAACCCAAAGTTCGTGCCGCTTTTAGGCCTCTTAGAGGCGACGGTAGTTAGGAGGGAGAAAGTCGGTGAAGTCGAGAAGTGCACGGGTTTCGTCGTCCCGGCTCCGGAGAGGGCGGAGGCCTACAAGAAGCTGAAGGCTTTCAAGGACGAAGACGAGTGGAAGAGGAATCTGGACGGAACGACAAAGGCGGTCGACGAGGAGGAGGTGAGAAAATGCGAGAGAGCAAAGCGACGACACTGAGAAGGCGTGCTACAGTATTCTAACTCGTAGCTCCGCTCCTCGGCTCGCTCGTCGCAGGTTAAGAGGGGGAGGAAGGACGGGGAGAGATCGTACCACTCGGAGAAGACCGCCATGGTGAACGCTCGGGATCTGCTGAAGAAGATGGACGTTTCGCTGATAATGCACGACAAGGCCAAGTGGCTAACAATTGGCGGCGCCCTCAAGGCCGTGAGTGATGAACTGCTTGAGGATTGGTGCAAGTGGTGTGGGAAGAGCCAGTTGGTTGACTACGGAAGGAAGAACTGCTTGAGGGCGTGGGCGCAGTTCAGGCCGAGGACTAGTTGGGATGAGGAGGAGTGCAAAATTGCGAGGGTGAACGAGGTCAAGGCGAAAGCAGAACTCGACAAAATTCTCGGAGACGCGGATGCGGGTGAATTCGTCATCCACAAGGCCAAGCAAGATTACGCGAGGAGTAAGACGGAGAGCGTCTCGAAGGCGCAGTTCGCTCGAGTCGTCTTCAAAAACCTGAAGAAGAAGCAGCAAGATGAGGAGGAAACGGCCCAAATCGAGGAAGAGGACCTCATGGTCCCGAGTGTAAAAACGCTAGACAGCTCGCCGAGCGACATACAAGGGGACACCATAAAAACAAATTCCATGGTCGTGGCCGAAGTCAGAGTCGGAGATTACGTCATGCTGAAGAAGAACAATCAGAACATGAGTAAAATGCTAGGAGTCGGGCAGAACGTCGACAGTGTGATTCTCCTCAAGACGAGGGCCGAGAAGCAGTTCGTGGGCAAGTCGATGCACGAGAAGGTCGTGAAGGGCAAGAAGGAGGAAGAGAAGAGAAACGTGTGGAACAAAGTTTTGGAATGCGACCCTTTGAAGAGGCTGGTCAAGATCAGCGTCGTGCCGACGCCCTTGAAGAAGGAGACTGAGAGGTGGTGCAATTTGGGAATTTTCAGCAATGCTTGGGTTTGGAGGGCGGAGGAGAATGGAGTCGGAGGGACGATATGGAGGCTGCCCGGGGGAGACATGAACTGGGGGATAGCGAACCTGAACAAAATTTTGGACGAGGTCAAGGAGGAGAAGAAGGAAGCGTGGAGGGCGCAGCATCCCGACAGCGACAGTGACGATGCGGAGGAGGTTGAGGAGGACATGAACTTTGGAGCAGAAGGCATGGCGAAGGAGGTCGGAGAAACAAAGGCCAAACCCTTAAAAGCGGCTCTGAAGATGGGGCTGATCAAGGCCCTTCCGCACTCGGTCACGATTTGCTGGGTGCCTTCGGGTGCGAAGGTCCACGTCCACTTGACCAACAAGAACGGGTCCGATTGGAGGAAGGTCTACTCGGGCAAACACGGGGGTTGCCAAGTGTCCAAATTGAAAGATGGGACGGGCTACAGGTTCAAGGTCGAGTGCGAGGGCAGGAGGCCGAGCTTCGGTATCTATTCTACGTGCCCCCTTCCGCCCGTGAAGCCCGTGGGGCTGGAATGGGTTGGCGGCGAGGCTAGCAGAGGGCTCAAGCTCCGAGTTGGTGATTCAAAGAGCAAGTTCGTCTTGCGGATAGAAACCAGCAGCTACCACGCCAAGTCGGGCAAACCGGAGAAGTGGGAGAACAAGGGCGAGACCAAGGACGAGACCTTCATCGTCAAGGGCACAAAGGTGGGCACAGGCGTCAAAGTTCGAACTCGATTTCTGATGCCTGACGGAACCGTCGGGGTGCAAACCGAGGAGCTCGATTTGGGCGTGGTGCCGAGGCGTGGAGGACTCATCGTTCTGGATTACGACGGTGACGACGATAAGAAGAAGAAAGACGAAGTCGATGCAAAAACAAACCCAACACCGGCCGACCAAACCCTGGTCCAGGCGCCAGACACGCAGGTGGCCAAACTGGTCTCAAAGGACCTCAACGCGTCTCATCCGATCATCAACTTCGCCAGCTTCTTTTCCGAGTTACAAGAGATCCTTCCGCCTGGCCTCACTACTCCTGCCTCCACCACCGACGAAAACTCCGAACCTTCGAATTTGCCTCCTGGGTGGAGCAAGGTCTTCAACGCGGAGTACAACAAGAGTTACTACTGGAACGAAGACAAGCAGAGGTCGCAGTGGACCGAGCCCGAGTAAATGTAAAATTCTGTATAAATTATCGTGTTTGTTTTTAGTTGAAATGTTTGCTGTTTTTCATAACCACCTCCACCCAAAATTACACACACACACCCTTCCCCCACCTAACTCCAAATTCTGAAGGTGCAGTCCGAACTTCCACTGACCAACCTCTTGTCCTCGGGATCGAACTTGACGGTCTGGACCGCGCTCTCGTGGCCCCTGAGCTCGCTGACGACCTTCTTCTCCACGGTGTCGAAGACCCTGACAACGGAGTCGTCGCAGGCCGCAGCGACCCTCGTTCCGCTCCTGTCGAAGTCCACGCAGTTGATGGGGTGCGGCCCTCCGCTCATGCTACCTAGCTCCGCCACCATTCTAACGTCCCACAGCTTGACGACGCCGTCGGCGTCACAACTAGCGATGGTGTCGCCTCTCAGGTTCATGCAAACGTAGTTGCAGGCGTTCATGTGTCCGTAGAAGGTCTGGATGCACAGGCCGCTCCTCGAGTCCCATAGGCTCACGGTCTTGTCCCCTGAGCCCGTGCAGACGTTGTTGGTGAAGGGCTGCCAGCAGCACGAGTTCACACTGTCGACATGGCCACGGAAGGTCTGGCGGCATCGGAGCGACTGCGTGTCCCACAACCTGGTGGTGTGGTCCATACTGCAACTGACCAAGAAGTCGCCGGTGTGGTGGAAGGCGCAGTCCCAGACGGCCTGGGTGTGATCCGTAAAGGTGTGCGAGCAGTTGGCCCTCTGGAAGTCCCAGAGCTTGACCGTGGAGTCGCCACTAGTGGTGACGAGGTGGGTTCCCGAGGGGTGGAAATCGACCCCGCTGACCCAATCCTTGTGCCCCTCTCCGCTCATGACGGCGTCTCCGTTGGGGACGGACCAGATCTTCCACGTTTCGTCGTCACTGACGGTGGCGAGCACGGGCTTCCTGGGGTGGAACGCCACAGCGGACACGCTATTGAGGTGGGCCCTGAAGGCCTTCTTGAGCTGGAACGACTCCACTCGGGGGGGATCGAAGTCGAGGTCGGCGTAGGGGTTCACGGCCTCGTCGTCGGGCGGGAGCTTGCTGTCGCCTCCCTTTCTCGTCTTCTTGAGCTTGGTGCTGGTGCTGGGGGCCTCGACCTTGCCCTCCATGAGGGACTTGATCTTGGCCTCGACCTCCTCAACCCTCGCCTTCATGCGGTCCCTCTCGAGCCTCATGAGCATCTTCTCCTTCATGGCGACCTGGTACTTGGCCTGTAGCTCCTTCAGAGTCGGTTCGTACGATAAATAGTGTTTGTGCAGGTGCTTCAGGTCATTGGTGAGCTTGTCCTTCTCCTGCACGACGCGCTTGTGATGCATCCTGTGGAAGTCCCTCTGTTTTCTGAAGTTGTCCCAGGTCCCCCTCGCCTTCTCCGCGATGGCCTTCATCTTCTCCATCTCCTTTCGCATTGTCACAACCTGCTCGTCTAGCTCCTGGTTCCGAAGGTAGATGTCGGGAACGGGGTTGGTGTATTCTTCCCCGAGCTTCCCCTTGCTTTGGAGCTCGTACCACTCTGCGTTGAAGCAGTCAAGGGTTCTCTGCGTTAAGTT
>BRXX01000319.1:31969-63144 GCA_030267905.1 Triparma verrucosa
GTTAGAGGGAGGAGAGCGAAGGGAAGAGAAGCGGAGCGGTGGGCTTGGATTGGATTCAGCTCGCGACGACACCAAACCGGGCCAAATCAAAAGTCTCACCTCCATCCCAACCTTAATCAGGAAGTTGCGGATAAAGTCATCCACAACCGCCGGCCTGACCTCAGTGCCACTCCTGGGCTCGGCGGTCATCGTCACGCCCCCAGTGGAGGGCATTCCCCTCTTTGTCTTCTGTAAGCTGCTAAGCGCAGAGACCAAGTCTTCATCACTGTCATCGTCCTCGCTGTCTGAGAGCTGGACGGCGGCGTACTGGACGTTTTCATCGTCGCTATCACTAAACTCCACCTGCTCGAGGACTTCGATTTCGTCCTCGGGTCCGAGGGAGGTCGCCATGGGTCGAAAGCCGGCCTTGCTTATTAAAACCGTTGGGGTAAGTTTGGAGGGCTGATTTGTGTCAAAAGGGGACGAGGTGAGGAGAGGAGGTGACGAAGGGGGAGCAGTGTCCTACTGATGCTGAGGGAGCCGAAGGCGAAAGGCTGCGGCGGTCTTAAAATCGAGTTTTTGTTTTTTCAGAGAAGTCAGCTCAGAGAGGGGTGTTAGGTTTACCTTGACCCTCTCAGTCACCCCTGGCAGCTCTAGACAAAATTTGCGCAGAAATTTACCTACAGCATCGAATACCGTCCCCACTCGAACCGTCAGCAAAGGACCGCCACCAGCCCACCGCCCGTCTAAGGATAGAAAATCCTCCGCCCTTAACTGTTTCCCCAACTCTGGTTTGCACCCGCCCTCTAGCAGGCCTTTGTCCCCCTCAGCGACCGCCACTCCCAGGAATTACTTAATAATCGCGATTGTTGCCTCCTTGGCCGACCATGACTTGGAGCGCTAAGCAAACGATGCTCGCCAAGAAGACGATCAAAGCCTCTTCTGTGCGCAACGAGGGCCGCCAGATGAAGATGTTTGTAGATGCAGAGAAAATGAAGCACACGAGGAATGTGCACTTGCGAAAGGAGGCCATCCGGCGTGAGGAGGAGACTGCTATCCGGTCTGGCATGATGAGCAAGGAGAAGAAGAGCTCGATGTTGAAAAAGATGGGAGTAGGGGACAAGGTGAGAGAATAGAGAGAGAGAGAGAGAGAGAGAGAGAGAGAGAGAGAGAGAGGAGAGGAGTTGGGTCTATGGATAAAGATAAAATAATCAGAAGAATTCTTTCTAACAACCGGACCGGGCAACGTGCTCCTTTTCTCTGCAGCCTCCGACCCCTGTCTCCCTCCTGAACTCAGACACACAAATCTTGAAGCAAGCCAAGAAATTCAACGAGATGAAGCAGTCAATGAGGAACTCGCAGAGCACTGGTTCCCTGCTTCACCACAGGAAGGAGTCGGAGAGAGGCGTCCTAAAGATGGCGTACATGGTCCGTGCCCAGGCCAACCAGTCTGACCTCCCCATGCCGGGAATGCAGACCAGCAGGAGAATTGCCAAGAGCAACATGCGAGAAACGATCAAGCAGCTGAAGGAGAAGAAGGAGAGCATGAAGCAGAGGCCTCGGACTGCGTCAGGGCCTATGTCAGGGAGAAGCGGAATGAACGGGGTGGGCATGTTCGAAAATACGGTTTTCCGGCCCGACTCCTCCAACTCCAGGAACAGGTCGAGGCCCATGTCGGCAGCGGCCGGAGCCACCAGCAGCAGGAATAGTAACCAGGATACCTCCCCTCGGAATTTCGACGGCTTCGGCGTCACCGCCTACGAGCGTCCGATGTCCAGGCAGCGGCCCAAGACGGCGTCCTCTGCCGTCCTCACCTCCGACAGTGAAGTCAGGGGTCTGGTCAGTACTCTCAACATGGAGCGCATGCTGAGCACTCTGTCCCTGAATTCGGACAGCGTTGGTCCCGAGGGAATAGCTGTGAAGGCCATCAAGATCCAGACCAGGACCCTTCCGGACGAGCCCATGGCCGAGCGGGTCAACTTCGAAACGACCCATTTGCACAGGCTACGGATGGGGTATCTGACGGGGAACGGCTACGCGTTTGACCTCGACAATGTGGGTTCTGGGAAGAAGAAAAAGAGAAGGCCGCACACGAGCAAGGGAAGGCCGCCGAGGCCCAAGTGGAAGTACACCGGAGATCAACCTGCTTGGAGACCGACGAGGATTGACACGGAGCCTCTCCCAACTAAAATCAACTGTAACGGGGCTAAATATCCGTGGACAACCCAGCATCCAGCTTAAATAATTTTGTGTTGACGATGTTCGATATTGTTGTATACGTGTATGATTATAACGAAAACGAAATTTAACATTTGTTGAAAAAAAGATGAGATGTATTCCGTTCTCCTTCATGAGAGCTTTGATTTATTTAGAGCGTCAACAATCCCTTACTGGCGCCCTTTATCTTTTACTCCTTGGAGGCGAACCTTGTCAGCAAACTATAGATTAATCTGCGTCATCTTGGTTTTCTTCATCGTTTTTCGTGTGTGTTTGTGTGTGTAGTGCGTGATGTGGTGTGTATGTTTTTTTTTCTTTTTTCTTCACAGATCTTCCTCTGACCTCGAGATCAGCTGTAACATTTGCTACAATTACTCGCCCGTATCTTCACTATCTACCGTCTCGTCGGCCGTGTCGTCAGACTCGCCCCTCTTCTTTGTCGTCGAAATTGAAGAGGTAAAATAAGACTCAGCAATTCCAGCGATCTTCAAAGCTTCGGCTTGCTGCTGCGAGTAGAGCTTGTTGTGCTGGTAGTTTTCTGACTCGCATATGATCACGTCGTCGGCGCCCTTCAACCTGATCCAACCATGGTTCTCCCAAGTTGTTTCCTCTTCGTCATGGCAAAGCTGAATCGCGCAGGAGCACTTAGAATTTATCGCATCCACTATGTGCTGGACTCGACGGGGATTGTGGTTCCACCTGCCTCAGTTCATGTAGGGGCCGTACTATAGGTAGGTGGGTGGGTGGGGGGTAGGGGTGTTTGTTGGACGTGTGTGTTCATTTCCCCTGATTGTAAAATACTACAAGGACGGGACCCAAGCAAGTTTGGAAAAAAGATTCAAAATGCTTACCTCGAGTACGAGGGTGGGGCTATCTTCGTCGTGGCCGGGGAAGAGCTTGTTGTTGATATCAGTGCTTTGATTGCTACACATATTTTTCGTTTTCTCTGTTGTTTGCTGGGGGGCTTTCAGTACAAATGAAGATTGCCAAGATTGGGGAAAACTACCATTTTACAGAAGTTCTGGAAGATTCATAAACGTGCTTTGGCCCTCAGCTTTACACACTGGTTAAAAAGCCCCTCCTCTGCGCCATTCGTCACGTAAAATATTACGTTCGGGCCTCCAAGAGACAATAGATCCTTCATCATAAACTTTGAACGGACTGTTTGTGATTTATTTGGACACGTCTTGATTCGCTCTTATTTAATCACGTACCATGTCGATCCTGGACTCTTTCGAGTTGGAGCAGGTGATCGCTCTTGTCGCTACCTTCGTCATTGTCAAGCTAAGCTCCATCAAGACGGGGGAATTCAACCTGCCCCACTTGTTCCTGAACGATTTGATCCTGATGTTCCCGAGCGTGGCTTGTCTGGAAGGGATGAACGACAAGGCGAAGGGAAAGCGGGTCAAGAAGAGCCAGAAGAATGCGCCCGTCGTCCGCAAGTTCAAGACGGTGGGTGACAGAGTGAACGCCATGGAGTTCGAGATCGAGAGAGTTCAGCAGGGTCAAATGCTGCAGTTTGCAGGTTGGGATATCTTTGACAACATGATACTGTTCTGTTTCATCAGCATCGTCGGCTTCTGCCTGATTGAGGGCTGGAGGTGGATGTACATGATGCGCAAGCTTGGAGACTGTGGCACGCAGATTCAGCTTTCGCTTCACGAGGATGCTGCTCTCCGTCGTACAAAGTATGAGCCTTTCACCTACATCATTTTCGCGAGCCTGGGGTACGCATCGAACTGCCCCCACCAGGCCATGTACTCCAAGATGAAGAGCTTCGCCCTTTCGTCCGTGTTCGTCTTCTTCTTCTTCCTCTTCATCCACACCCCGGCTCTGGAGGAAATGTTTGGCCTGCCCGTGTCCAGGGTAGCGGAAGACATCGCCATCAGAACTGCGCTATTCCTTAGACTCGTCGGAACGACGGATCCCGACGGTGGCTGGATTGTGGACGGCACATTGACGGTCTGCGTGAAGTGCGCCATCGCCTTCAACCTGTGGTTTGCGTGCGCTGGGTTCGCCCACAGTCTCCAACAATTTGCCCGCGTGTCCAGGTGAGCGCAAAAGAACGCAGGAACGCAAGATGATAAGTTTGCGAGGAGTGAAGCGAGGCTACGAGCTGATAACTGGTCTAAGGGCGAGGCGAGCTCCACCATTGCCGATACTTCCCTACGTAAGCTACGTAAGGTCGGTCGCTGCTGCCAACTTCTTCGCCATTTCTAACGTCGTGTTATGGACTTCGCTCGTGACAGCTTCATCTTGAAGAAGAAACAGGCCTCCCTCACACCGCTCAAGGTCGTCATCGGCATCGTGGCTTTCGTGCCGATGCTAATCTTGCTGACTTATATGCTGAGAGAGCAGCTCGAGGCCCTTCCTGGCATGAAACACCACGGCCTCAGCGCAATCCACATTCGCATAATACTAGGCATGACCTGGTCCTTCCTCTACTTCGCCATGGTGCCGAAGCATTTGCAATTCTACTTGCAGCAGGCCGTGCAGGACTGCACCAAGGACCTTCGATTGCACACGGTGGATCCAGAGAAGGTCAGGACGCACTTCTACCAGCGCTCCACCCTGCTGGTGTACTCGGCCTGCCAGCTCACGTGCTTCGGAGTTTACATGATTGTGCTGGTGCTCCTCGCGGCGAATAAGAGCGCCCTGGGCGGCTTGGGCCACGCCAGGCCTTACACGTTTGGATCGTTCGCGTCAGGGCCCTTTCAGCCAGCAGTCGTTTCGCGGAGCGCAGCCTACGACGTGGGGCAGAAGATTTTTGTGGGTGAGAAGTCGTTCTTCAAGCGTTTGAGGTCGTGCGACCCCATTCTAGACGGGGGTTACGGGGTGGCGGGGGAGTGGGAGGGGGAGTGGCCCGTCACCTCATGGGAGGAGAACGCCAAAGCCATTGACATCTCTCTGTCGGACATCTGGAGTGATGAAAACATGAAAAAGATCGTGGACGAAGAGGGCGGCTGGGCGAGGGTCATCGCCTACCACGACGTCAACTTCGAAGAGAACAACCTGATCAACTCGAAGGACAAGGCGAAGGCGAAGCAGCTGAAGAAGAGCGTGCTCAAGGTCAGGGGAATCCTATTCGCAATGACATTCCACACCTTCATTTCACCACCTAACTGGACCGTGCTGGCAGACGCCTTCGGAGGCATCATGTGCGTGCTGTGGGTCGTCGTGTACGTTAGGTGCATGATTGGCTTCGTCAGGGGTGGCGCCTTCAACAGCAAGGACGAGGTGGACATGAGTTTTGACTTTGAGATTTCGGAGGTCGCCGCGGACGGAGGAGGGGAGGGGGGGGGGGAGGGAGAGGGGGCTGCTGGTGGCGCTGATGTGAAGAAGAAGAAGGAGCAATAGATAGATAGCAAAGCATGAAAAATAGTTTTTTGAGGAAAAGATGTTCGTGGGAAAACATTTTGATTTTGGACATATTATTCCCCTTAACGCCTCTAAGAGAAATAATATGACATTTAAAAGGGAAAAAAAGGGATTTGATCTTGGATCAAAAAGTGATCGAAATAATTTTCAAATTGTCCTAAAAGTGTTCTCATAGCTAAATAAATATCCTCAATATTCTAAATATGGAACTTATTTTGTCTATAACACTTTTAATCTTGAAAATCCTATGTCAAAATCCGGCCAAAATGGGCTTTTCTTGAAAAATTTAATACAGTAATAATTATTTGAGAGGTCTTAAGGTGAATAATATGAACAAAATTGATCACAAAAATAATTCAGTCTTGAGATAAATTTCTCTGGGAAACGACGTCCCAAGTTTTGGGTCTGAATAGGGTCCTTGTTTGCTGCTGCGAGGGTCTGTGATTGGTTATGACGGCTTAGTTCCTGCTCACAAATAGTATTTCACATATTCCGATCAAAATTATACCTTCGTTTCTTAATTCTTCTTATTCTCGCCTATAAAGCAAACACGCCCGCTGAAGCCAACGTAAGCCCGAAGATCCCCAACAGCGACGCCCCAAGCTTGTCTGCTCCTCCGTCTACATTCGTTTCCTCATCCTCGTCCTCATCTTCGTTCCCGCCACTGTCTCCTCCCCTTCCGGTGTCAGCTTCTGTGCCATCGGTTCCGAGCATCAAAACACCGAGACCGAAGACTTCGTCAGTGACGATCCCGAGGTCTCCCCCAGTCCCTGGAAAGATCCATTCCGCAGCACTGCTGGATGGATCGAAACCTGAAGCGTCGATGTTGGCGGCGCAGCCGTTGTTACACTTGTAGCTGTCCACGCGTTGCCAGAGCAAGGTTCCCTCGCCATCGATCTTGAAGACAAAGCTCTGCCAATCATCTTTTCCACGAGGCTTCGCTCCTGCCCTCCTGTCTCCAATTCCAGCATTGCAGTCACTCTTGTCTTGCCCTGACAGCTGATCACATTTGTCCCCCTCAATTCCGGCGCCACAAGACACCCCGAATCCGGTTCCGTCTTCAAGTGCAGCTACCCCCCAGCACTCGTTGTAGATGATGTTCGCGTTGCCACCAACGTTGAAGCTCTTGCTCCAGCTCCTGGTTCCGTCTGAGGTCGATATCTTTGACACCCTTCCGGATAGCCCGACTTCGCCAGAACCAGTTCCGTGCCCGACCATTATCAGGGCAGATCCGTCAGTGGAAACCGTCATGTCCGTGCCCTCTCCGTGGTCGTTACCGTAGTTGGTCGGTCCCCAGACAATGCTTCCGTCATTCGCGTTCAACACGACCACCGCCGCACTCTTGCCACCGTCCTCTCCATAAAGCTGAACAGCAACCTTGTCTGACCCAAAAGGCACCGCCGTCTTCGCCGTACTGTAGCCAGAGAACTCGCGAGACCAAGTTACAGATGACGAAGTTGGAGCGCTAGCACCAAAAGCGGACGCGGGAAGCTTCTCAATTATTGCAGTTCCACTGGGGACGTTTCCGTAACTCTTGAATGCCATTTCTTCCAAGTCGGATTTCTTATTCAGCCCTGTAACGTAGATGTTGTTGGAGGAGTCCAAGACTATCATCTCATAGGCACCATGGGAGGCAGACGAATCGCCAAAGTCTGTTGCAGTGTAGAGCTCGCTCCCAGAGGACGAGAGCTTAGTAACAGATCGCTTGCCGATCCCGCCTACAGTCCTCCACCCTGCAACGAGGAGGTCGCCGGAGGAGAGCTCCGCAACGCTGTTCGCCGCGTCGCCGTTGGCGCTGTTGCTCCCCCACCCCCACACTTTGGCACCAGTGGAGGAAAGCCCAACCGCAAACGCATCGGAGTACTGCGATCCCTCCGCCTCGTCCCCCTTCCCAACCAGCACGGACGCGCCGGTGGAAGTCTGGATTCCGTGAACTGCATGCACATCCGTCGTCCGCCCTACGGACAGCTCATCAGACGAGTAAGCGCCGTAGTACTCAGGTTTAAGAGCGCTGGACAAGTTGATGGACTTCACAGGGTAGGTGTAGGTGTTTGGTCCAGCCGAGGCCCCCGAAGCGAGGAGGGCCGCAAGGGTCGCAGGCAAGAACGCGAGTTTCATCTTCTGTAAGTGTTTCTTTGAGTTGTCAGAGGGGTATTGGAATAACATACTGGAAGTTCTTAAGAAGCCTAGACGGCGGGCCGACGCAGGAAGATACAAGACTCAGGCAAACATTTAAGTCAATCTGATTTAATTTGGGCCAACCCCCCCTATCAAATTATCACAACATGTCAAATAAAAAGTAAGGTAACGAATGCAACTTGTTCTCACAATTCTCTTGTTTATTTCCTGAAATTGTCCCTGGAAAAACAAAAAAAATTCATCACACTTTTCATATCGTTCCATCTCATGACTTCCCTTCTTACGGTTTCTGATGCCACAGCAGAGTCACCCAAGCTGCTCAAGTACCGCTTTCGCGGCGAAGAAGAAGCAGGTATGTTAAGAAATCAAGCTGAGATCAGATCGATCCATAGCTCACACCACTACCGCAGCTGTATCTGTCAACTACTTCGACTTCGGAGGCAAGGCAGAGGCCGCTCGCCTCCTCTGCTTCCACGGAAAGGTCTCCTTCAACGACTTTAGATACGCACGGGAGCAGTTCCGAGCGAAGAAAGCTGCCGGCAAACTCCCTTTCGGCCAGATGCCAATGCTAGAGTACCAGTCTACGTTCATTCCGCAGACGAACTCCATCTTGCGCGTTTGCGCCCGGGTATCGGAGGACCAGACGCTTTACCCCGTCGAGGACATCGTCGGCTGCGGCAAAATTGATGCGATTCTAGACCTAGACGCCGACATCTTCACAGGGGTCGTTGTCGCCAACTACAAGGAGCGCTTCGGTTTCGACTTCTTGAACGAGGAGAGCGAAGCGGCCAAAGTTCAGGGCGTCAGGGAAAACCTGAGGAACAGGGTTTTCCCGTCGCATTTAGCGAACCTGGAGAGACTAGTGGGAGAAGGGGGTTGGCTGGGGGGTGACTGGAAAAATCCCACCATCGCCGACTTCAACTTTGGTCCTCGGCTACAGTACTTGAGGGATAACTCGCTCGGCGAGCCTTTCCCTTTGACCGACTTTCCCAAGCTAGAGAAATTCTTGGAGCAGTTTTACCAGCTCGACTCTGTCAAAGAATATTACTCAATGCTCAACTAACGCATAGGACTAAGTCTAACATTAAAGCAAGCATTATTTTTTCTTCTTCAACTGCACTCGAAGGTGTATTTGTTGTAATTCTCCTCCTCCCCCTCCTCCTCCTCTACTTCTTCCTCAACCTTCTTGCCCCCCCCAACCCCACCCCCCTTGACTTCCTTTTCCACTTTGCTGAAGGCCTCCTCGCTGCCTATCGTCATCGTCTTGAATTTACCCTTGAAGATGTTGTCGTCCTTTGTCAGTCCAACAGAACCCCACCCCCCAGCCCCTCCCCCAGCCCCGTTTCCCCTCTTGCCCTCTCTCCACTCGCTCTTCGCTCCTCGCTTCCTCAAAATGACAGCGGTCTTCCCGTCCTTCCCACCTTTCCCCTTCTCCGCCATCATCAGAGGCGTGCTGTCATCTGCATCCCCGGCGACGGCGTTGATATCACAGCCCAACTCAATCAAGCACAGAACCATCTGCGGAAGATCGTCCTTGGCCGCTAGGTGCATCAGGCTCATGTAATCTCCCTTCCTCATGGACATGACATTGAGCTCGCACTCCACGGCTAAAAACACCATGGCCTCAACGAATTTCCTGTCCCGCATCAGTCGCTCCTTCTTCGAAATCTTGCCCTCTCCGGCGGCGGAGTCCTTCCCGTTGGCCACGACGAGGTCGAACAAGATCGTCTCCAGCGGTCCCATCCTGCAGTCGAATCCGTTCTTCACCATGAACCTTGGCACCTCCAAGTTCATGCCAAGCACTCCCGTCTGAAACATCTTCACCGCAAACCACGCAGGAGGCGCCCCGCTACCGGTACTCGCCATCAGTCCAAGAATTCCGTTAATGTCCCCGGCCGCGCTCATCACGACCATCTGCGTGTACGTCTGGAAGAGCTTTTGTGCCTTCTCGGGCTGCGCATTTTTCATGTCCTCCATCCTCTTTTGCTGGACCATGAAGTTCGAGTCGACGTAGAACATGCCGCTATTATTTATCTCCCTGCTCTTGCCCCCGCCTGTCCCTGGCGGAGGCGGGGCAGAAAAGTTCTTCACTTCCAAATTCACCCTGAAGGGCTGCCTTGGCAGGGTCGCACTATCAGGCATCGGTGGGGGAACATCTGCCAGCTGCCCCTCAACTGGTACGCCCCCCCCCGTGGTACTCGTGGTATCGCTAGACATACTAAACACAAAACGAGTCCGAACAAGTTTGGGAAAGCAAGGCACACTAAGAAATGAAACTTGAAAATCCAAAAAGCTGATAAGCTTACATCTTTACTTCACTCTCAATCTAGCCCCCTCGGCCCGCCCCTCCCCACCACACACACAATGTCTTCTCGAGGAAGAGCTGCCGCCGACGCAGTCATCGCCTCTCGGCGGCGCTCTTCCAGAGGATCGGGGAACGCAATTGGCAAACAGTCTGGTTCTGGTGCCCATGGAGTGGGAGACCCTAGCGACGCGGGGAAAAAGCAGCTTCGGATAAAAATATTGACCATGGGCGATGCAGGGACGGGGAAGAGCTGCCTTGTGAAGCGTTACTGCGAGGAACGATTTGTTTCAAAGTACATCAGCACAATAGGTATTGATTATGGCGTGAAACCAACGACCTTAAAGGGAAGGGACGTGAGAGTAAACGTAAGTCAACCAAAACCTCTCTCCACCATATGGCACCTCCCTAACCCCCCCCACATGCACACAGTTCTGGGACATGTCAGGCAATGAAGCCTTCTTCGAAGTGAGAAATGAATTCTACAAGGACTGCAGCGGGGCAATCCTTGTGTACGACGTGACGAACAAGAAGTCATTTGACGCTTTACCCGGCTGGCTGGAGGAGGCTAGGAAGTACGGCGCCGCCCATGACATGCCCATCATTGTTTGCGCGAACAAGGTTGACAAGCGTCGGGTAGTCCAGGAGAGCGACGGAATGCAGTTCGCGGTCGCCAATGGCCTGAGCCATTGGGACACCAGTGCCCAGAGCGGTGCCAACGTTACTGACGTATTTGAAACTCTCTTTACTAACATAATTGAGCGGCCGCCAATCAACGGATAAAAAAAAGAAAGAAGGCTTTAAAATACAAACATATCATCTAATCTAACAAAACAAAAATCTCCTGATCCTCCCCCATTCTTCCTACTTCCTCCTGACCTGCAACCTGGACCTCGCCTCGACGAACAAAATCCTCTGCTGAATCCAGAACTTCTCCCCCAAGAAGCACTTCCTCATCCTCTCCTGCATGCGGAACATCGGAAAGGCGATCATTGGGTACGTCTTGATCATTTTCGCAAAGTCATCGTAGAACATTTCTGGCTCTCCGCTCCCCTTCTTTCCGATGTTCGTGGCGAATCTGTCGTATTCGTTGTTCCAGTGCTTTTTGCTGTGTGGGACCTTCTCGAATTTCATCATGATGATGATTAGCTTCTCCCATTGATCCCTGTCCAGATAACTCTTCCTCTCCTCGTCGTACATTCCAAACAAGAACCTCAGCAGCTCGTCGTTCCCGAACATGCAGTACACGCATACGATGTTGACAAACTCGCTGAAGGTGACCTGGTTCACGCTGTCCGTGTCGACGGCCTTCAACAACCAGTCGCCGTAGGTGCTCCTGGGCTCTCCGATCATGTCGAAGAACTCAACCACATCGCACACATTATTGCCCTTGTAGTCCATCTTGCCGAAGAGCCGATGAAGCTCCAGGACGGTGTCCGGCCTCATACCGTACGCCTCCATCACAGTGTCCAACCTGCTGTCGAACCACTGGTACTGCCCGAGCAACTCACAAGTGACCTTGTGCAGCTTCGGCTCGTGGACGAACTTCTTGGTGTGGTACCAGATGTTCACGTTCCGCCCGAGTCCGTGCTTCATGAGGTCGGGCTCGACCATGACGTAATCCAAGGTTTTCCATTTCTCGTGCTCCTCGGGGTCAGTCGTGATCTCGATGAAGTCGATGGGAGGGGCGCTCTTGCCCGCCATGACTGCGGCGCCGCAGTGCAGTTCTAAATCTTTCAACAGCTTGTGCCAGATGACAAAAATCCCGATCATCTCGAGGGCGCTGTGCCGACTCTTTTGGACCGTCCAGTTGTCATAGTTGTCGGGGGGCTGCGCGAGCTCGATGGTCGTGAAGACCTCCTTCCCGACGCCCCTCAGAATCCACATGAATACCTTGTCCTTCTTCCTTCCGCTCAAGTCGGTGTTGATCATCTTCCAGATGGGCTGTCTGGCTAGGGCGTTGGCCTTCTGCTCCTCCTTGAAGGCAAACAGCTCGCCGGCACCGATGGTGATCTTCATCCCCAAGATGCCCTCACTTTCAATGCTCCTCGTCTGCCTGTTCAAAATACTGTTGTCCCACACCTCGTTGGACGTCTCGATTTCCTTCTTGTCGGGGCCAAGGACGGCCCTCACCAAGCCGGTCCTCGACGGCTTCATGGCTGCCTTGGCCCTCTTCTCGGCGTCTCTCTCGTCCATCTGCCCGCCGTTCGGATCGTGCTTGCTCGTCATCCAGTTCAAGTGGCTGCCGGCCCAGTGCAAGCCGTCGGAGAGCCTTCCGACGATGCTGTTCTTGTGCTTCTTCCTGTCCTGCAGGCGCTGCATCCTCTCCGCCTCCTCCTTCTGGTCCCTCAAACGCCTCTCGTTCGCGATCCTGTCCTTCTCAGCCATCCTCTTCTTGTGAATGTACTTTCTGTAAGCAGTCTGAATTTGCCTCGCCGCCCTGCTCTCGCCCTTTTCGAAGAGCCTCGCAAGTAGCGCCGCCTGGCGTTGTCTCTCCAGAGCCTCCTTCTCGAGCTGTGCCGCCTTGGCCTTTTGCTCGTAAATTTCGTGCATAAGCTTCTTGTACGCCTTCCACTCCTTGTAGCGCCTCCACTTGCGCTGAATCCTGGCGGCGCACTCGTCCTCCCACTCCGCCTCCTCCATCCTGAGTCGCTTCACATACTTTCGGAAAATGTACTGAATCAAAATGGCCCCATTCTCGCTGTCCCTCGCGTACTTCACGGCCCTCGCAACGCACCTCCCGAGGTGCCCCCTGACGACCCGCTGAGCCACTCGGACACTCCTCTTCCTCTTCTCCCACCAAAGCTTAATCCTCACCATGCGCTGAATCTTGGCTGCGAATCCGCTCCTGTAGCGGTAGAGGTACTTCCTCACAAAGGTCGCCCAGCACAGCATTAACCACTTCTTGTACTTGCCGGCGCGCATGGCCGCAGTCTTGGCCATGTAGCAGCGCCAGCAGTTCTGAATCATAATGGCGCAGCGCTTCTGCATCCTCTTGAAGGTAATCAAGGCCCTGGCCGCGCCCATGTCCTTGTAGCTTCGCCACTCCTTCTGAATAATGCAGGCGGACCTCACTCTCGTCGCGTACATGTTCTTGAACTCCTCCTCTTCGGTCCTCACCCTGGTAATCTGCTTCACCCAGAGCAGGTGCACGGCCCAACCAATTTGGATGCGTCTAGCCGCCTTGCCGAAGAGCTCGAGCTTCTTGCCCAGCTTATCGTCGTACTTCTTCCTCGCCAAGAAGCACCGCCAGCAATTCTGAATCTTCAGGGCGGCAGCAATTTGCTTCTTCTTCCGCAGAAGCTCAACCCAGTATCGCCACCACTTCTGCAGCTTTTGGGTCGCCAGTAGCCTCATGAGGTAGCTGTCCCGATCGACAATCTTTCGAATGAGCCGCCTGAACTTCTTGCCGATCTTGAACAGCCTGAATTTCATCATCTTGACCGAATTCCTCGCCAGGTGGACGCGCCACTGGTTCTGAATTTTCTTAGCAGCGTGGTAGCGGATGCGCTTGTTTGCGACCAGCGCGACAGCGAACTTCTGCTCTCGGTACGCTCGGTAGCAGCGCTGGATGGGAATGGACGAGTTCCACTCGAGTAGGTTCCGCGCCCTGATCCTTGCCACTCGCATCCTTCCCAGTTTGCCCCTCACGACCTTCTGGATTCTCACAATCATGGATATTTTCCAAGCCTTCATCTTCTGGAAGTACCGCTTCTGCAAATAAACGCGAATGTAGACGGCCAATTTCGTCTGCCCCCTGTTGAGGCGCTCCAGGTACTGCCTTTGCATATTGCACGAGACGACAGCCTTGTGTATAGGTTTGAAAGCGCGCTTGCCCCCAACCTTCCGCGAGTAGGGAAGGTGTTCCCCCAACTTCAGCACAGCCTTATCGGTCATGCTGCAGTAGGTGAAGTCGCCCGATCTCAGGTTCCAGTTGTTCACCATGATGGCACGGAGGCTGACATCCGTCACGTCATCGACGCTGTTCAGGTCGAGGTGAAGCAAGTTCAGCTTCGTGGCTTCGCTGAGCGCAACTATCGAAGCGTCACCGATCATGTCGCAGCCCTGCAGGCTCACTCGTTCTAAGTTTGGATGCGACTTGGCGAAGGGGACGAAGGACTTGTCGGTGACCTTTCTCAGCCCCAAGAAGTCAATGTCTTTCAGGGCGAAACAAGAGTTGGCAAGATGTTCGATGGCCTCCTCCGAAACTCCCACGCAGCTTCCGATGTCAAGCTTCAAGAGGTTCTTGCAGTTTGTGGCGAGCGCAATGACGGCAACGGAGCTGATCTGATAGCAGTAGCGGAGGCAAACGCTCTCCAAATCTAGGCAGCCGGCGGACATACCCACGATCCCCGGGTCGTCGACGCGCGCAGCGCCCTTACAGGTCAGCTCCTTCAGCCTTGCGCTGTATTTGCCCATGGCAACCAGGCCCTCTCCACCGATGTGAGGAACACGCGCCTTCGTCGTCGTGTCGAGCGAATTGATGTCCGCAGAGAAATCCAGCACAGACAGCTTGATGCACCTAGCGGCGATCCTCTCCATTCCGTGATCTGTGATGTGCGGGACTCCGAACAAATTCAACCTCACCAACCTCGTGGAGTTTTCGGCGATACAAAAAGCGCCCTGGTCGTTGATTTTGGAGCAGTCCGTCAGGTCGAGGTTCGTGAGACACTTTCCTCCATCGGGCAGGAAGTTCTGCAGGCCGGCGTTGCTGATGTTCAAGCAGCCCTTCAAATTAAGCGTCCTGAGCCTCGTGCACCCGTGGGCCAGGTACACCAGTGACGCGTCGGTGATGCCGTGCGTGTGCTGCAGGTCCAGGACCTCGAGCTTCTTGCAGCCCTCAGATATCCAGGTCATGGAGGAGTCATGGATTGGAAGCCCAGAAACCTGCAAGGTCTTGAGGTTCATTGACGCCTTCCCGAAACGACGAAGGCCCATCAGGCCGAGGTCGTTGATCTGCGTGCATCGCTCGAGGGTGATGTCGGTTAGAACGCCGCCACCCTCACTGAGCAGCTGAATGAGCGCCTCGTTGGAGAAGCAGCGGGAGCCCGAGAAGTCGATCGCACGAAGATTTCTGTGGCTCTTGAGACTCTGATGCACGCAGCCGCAGCCCTTGTCCTTAAAGTGCTGGTTGTCCCTGATGTTCAGGGTCGCGATCCACCGACAACCGATCATGATGTCCTCGATGCCGACGTCTGTAATGGAAGTCCCAGAAATGTCCAGATGCTTCATCTTGGGCATGGAATGGCGGATCAGCACGGCGCAGGCGTCACCTAGGTACGAGCAGCCCTGAATGTCGAGCTGCGTCAAGGCGGTGTATTTGTTCAACAGGAGGAAACCATGGTCCGAGAGGTCCTTATTGTTCGGAAGCAGGAGAGACTTGGCGTACGGGCCGTTTCCGGAAGCAGCGATCGAGGCGAGCTCGACGTTGGTGGTCGGATAAGTGGACATATCAATTTCACCATTCCTGTTACAGATCCTTCTCTCATTAAGGTCGGAATGGAACTTGGAAGGATCCCGGGAAGTCACGGGGATAGTCATGGCCTCATCATAGTATAATAGCGCCTGGGGGAAGCTCACTTCGTCCAAGAACTCAGGAAACTGGCCCGGGGGTCTCGCCTTCCAAGGCTGGGAGGGCGACTGTGATCTCTGGCGTGAGTTGCTCTGGCGTGAGCCTTGGCGTGAGCCTTGGCGTGAGCCTTGGCGTGAATTACTTTGGCGCGAGCCCTGGCGCGAACCTTGTCGCGAACCTTGTCGGCTACCACTTCTTGCCGAGGGCCCACGCTCCCTGGAGCGGATTGACTTTCGAGGAACAGTCTCTTCAGTTCTCATACCGACACTCCCATCCCTTGTGTTGAGCCGCCGTGCACCGACGTCGCCAACCATCGCCGAGAACTCGTTGGTGTTCGAAGCGAAAGTTGTTGCTGGCCTCTTGCCCCGCCTGCTCCCTGTGTTTCTGAGATTTGGGGCGGTCGAGGGTTTCTTGTAGGTGAAGTCCGCAGAGTATGGGGACTTGAGAGGTTCCAGCATTGCGGGTGGCTGCGGCGTAGGGTTGGGGTTGGGAGTGTCTACCGAAGATGTCTGCGAAAGAGAGAGAGAAGCAGAAGTAGAAGTAGAAGAGGGAGTGAGCGGAGTGGAGTTGTTGTGGGACATCGGGCTGAAATAGAAAGGAAAAACGTTACTCTCACCTGTGATCCTCCCCAACTCTGTACAGACGCAAGTGAACCAGACGCGAAGCTGTCCGTCCCGAGAAACGAGCCCAGATCAGATGTCCGCCCAGCGCTGCCGTCGATGCTATTGCTTTCGTCCATAATGAAGGTGACACTCCCTCGTCGCTGCTCGCTGGTAATGCTGGAGCCGCCCCCCCCTCTTGATCGCCTGCCCTCTTTTGTGCTCAGGGACGGCCGCAAGGCAGATTTGGGAGGCGAGAACGGGGGCGACATTGGAGGCTCATCCACAGGCGCGTGCATAGGCGCCTTCTTCCGCTCCGATGCATCCTTCATTGTGGTCTCCATGGGACGCTGGGAGATAGAACTGTCTCTGGGCCGGTGAAGGCTGTTTAGGGACCCTGTCTCGAACGAATGGGTTGTGGGAGAATCGTCACTGGACGCATCGTCATCTGAAGAGGTCGTGGAGGAGTCGTCATCCGCCACTTCCTTCATGCGCAAGGCCCTGGGGATGGGGGGCGGCACCTCGATGAGGAAGGCTGCGCTGCTGCTAGCTGTTGAGCGACTCATGCTTTCCCGGGCGAACGTGGGGTGGCGTATATCGTGGGGGGCAGGGCCCTAAGGGGTCAGGGGTAGGGAGGAAAACGTCGCTCTGATATAAAGAACGGCCTTTCTGCCCTCAAAATGGCAAAATACTGTTTATGTTTTGGAGCATGAGCGAAGAGCAGGGGCTTTGATTGGAATGAATTTTTAAGAAGAATTGCCATACTCTGGGACTCATCAACGACTCGTCGACTGATTCCAAACGACCTAGAGCACAACAACGTGTATACAAGCCGACCGAGATTCTCCCGACTCTCCAGAGGCTCCGTAACGTCAGGGCACCAGCAAAACCGAAACAGAACTTCCTGCCGAGTTTGAACAAGGAACTGGTATTTGAGTGCCTGAAATCGATCGGACAGTAGATAATTCCCTCTAATAATGTCAGCGTACCCCCAGAGAGTGGGGGAGCCGGAATGCCGAGACTTCCTGGTGAGTCTCTGCCCCCGCTTTGCCCAGACTTGTTCGCCTGAACCTTGCTCGGCAAAGAACTTCACTTGGGACTGGAGAATCTACCCTTCTCAACTCGGTCTAACCCCCTCCCTCACGCCCATTCGCCTTATCTGTACCTCCATAGCGCACAGGAAGATGTAAATACGGGGAGTCGTGTAAGTACCATCACCCCCTGGATGTACAAGGTGGGGGCGGAAGGCAGAATGACCCGGCTCAGCCCGCCTTTCCCCTGAGAGAAGGGGAGCCGATCTGCCAGTACTACCTCAAGCACGGGACGTGCAAGTTCGGACAAACGTGCAAATTCAACCACCCCCCGTTGCCGACACCAGCCGTATCGGGGGACATGCTGCCCCAAAGGCCGGTGAGTTATTTTCGAGGGGGGGGAGAGGGGGAGGGGGGTGCGGAAGCGCGAACGCGCGGGGAGCTCGGTCTCTTCTCTACCCTCGCTACTCGCTCATTCCGACGTTCGCGACGATGCACTAACACATTTCACCCCTGCCTCTTCAAAGGACGAGCCGGACTGCATTTACTTTTTGAGGAACGGGAGGTGCAAGTATGGGGGCACCTGCAAATACCACCATCCGCTGAACGGCAGGAGGAGGAGCTTCAGTGGGGGCAGCGACACAGGGGGGCACCAGCAGGTGCATCTTATGAATGGTCACCAAGCCCACGTAATCATGACCTCCGAGAACACTATAATGATGGTCAACCAGCATGGCTACTCTCAGTACTACACAACCACCACGCCTCCCACTCCGGGCCCTCACCAGAGCTCGCCCATGATGGGCGGAATGAGCGTCGTCTCGCTTCCTTCTAGCTACGACACCGCGTCAAGCAGGTGAGACTGTTGGTCAACTTTTATACCCTGCAAGCTCCCTTCTTCTTACCTTCTCCCCACCTCCCAACCCTCCCCCAACAAAAACAGCGTCGACGCCAACCAGAATGGCTGGTACCCCGCGGGTCCGCAGGATAGCAGTGCGGGAGGAGGAGGAGGAGGAGGAGCAGGTGGCGGCGGAGGGCTGAGAGGCGACGCAGCGCCCTTCCATGGTTACGCGACACAGCCTCAGACGAACGGTCTTAGTGGTAGTAACGGTAGCAGCGGCTGGAACCCGAAATACAACGGTTATGGCGGTGGCACCTCAACAAATAGCACAGCTTCAACCAGCAGCAACGGCACATCGTCTCCGCTGGGACTGTCCCCCTCGTCAATCGCTTGGGAAGGCCCCCCAGGCGGAGGTCCCGGTAGCAGCTTAGGAGGCTCGTTAGGCGGCAGCATAGCCTCATCGTCGAATCCCTCAAGCCGGCGGCCGTCCTTCCAGGGGAGGAGCGGTAGCGGAGACGGAGAAATCACACCGGTGCTGTCCAACGCGGGTTCCAAGAACGCTTGGAACACTTCACCGTCCATAGTTTCCACGTCCGCAGGCAGCCGCGGAAGTAGCACGAAGGAGCCAGACGACCTTGGGGACGACGGCATCGACGGCATCGACGTCATGACCACGGCTCTCCTGGACATCCTGGACTTCGGCGGGGTTGAAGAGGGCGGCCCAGTGGCGAATGGCGCTAGCAACGGCGGCACAAACGCGAATAGTAGCAACAACAGCGTCTGCAGCCAGCCGGGGTCCGTCGCAAGCAACGGCGGTCCTCCTCCTAACTTTCTCAACGAAGAAAACGGTGGCGGAGGTGGAGGGGGAGGCTATGGAAACCAGAATCAGAATCAAGGCCAGGGCGGGTATTCTCAACAGCAGCAACCCCAACCCCACGGCCTGACGCACCAGGAAATGAACCACCACCATCAGCAGCAGCAGCAGCAGCAGCAACAGCAACAGCAGCATATGCACATGGCTCGAATGCACAATAATATGATGAGAGCCCAGCAGCAGCAGCACCACTTTCGTCCGCAGCCCTTCTACAACCAAGGACAAGGTCAGCACCCGCCCTTCGTTGGCGGGGCAGGAGTAGGGGGAGGCGGAGGCGGAGGACCGCAGGGTCACTTCGCTCAGCCACCACCCTCTTGGGCATCGATGGCAGCTGCGGGAGGTCCCAGTGGAGTACCACCGAGACATCCACAGGGGCCTTCACTCGGAGGCGGTGGCAACATGTTCTAAACGACGAACGAATGTTTATGTTAGGATTTAGATAAGAGGACGAGGGGGTGGTGTGGAGCGGCGTATAAAGTAAAGTAAGCTATTAGGAGTAGCAGAGAGGGAAGGAGCGATCCTGGTGGCGTAGATTAATAGCAGCCACTAAGAAAGACGAAGCAGAAGACAGACCAATAAGATATGTATGAGTAAGCAAAAAGAAGGTTTTTTGGTGCTGAGAATTATTATTATTTTTTTAGAGGAGACTATTGACGATTACGGTTTCGTGAGAGCTAAACTGCGACTCCTCCCAATTCCCTGTCATCGTTAATAAGGCAATATCGAAGATTACGATTACCGACCAGCAGGAGAAGGCGAAGAACAGGAAGTTCCAGAACTGTATTCCCACATTTGGATACTTCATCTGAACCAGCTCCCGTATTCCTGCGAACAAGAAGAGAGAGCAGAGAGAATCAGAGAGCTCCTGGAGACAGACCGCCATACAGAGCAAGTTCTCACGCTCCATGCCGAAATACTTGGCAGGTATCGTCAGGAGAATGTTGGGCCAGCGTTGAGCCGAGGGTATCAAAAAGATCCACGTTACGAGTTGCATGCCAGCCTTGTGTAGCTTGAGATTGCCGGCGCGCATCTGAAGGATCGATTGGACAAAAAGCAGGAGCCAGAATACGATGGCGAAAATGATAAACAGGTCGTGGTGGCTCATCTGCGACGAGGGTGGGATTTCATGTTAGAACGTCGTCGGTCTTAAGTCGTCATGAACTACTCACGTGAGACATTCGCGCATTTTCTGTCGTCGTCCAACTCAGCAGATTGAGCACGGACTTTGGGAGTAGAAGAGGCAACCGGTGGATCGACTTCATCTTCGAATTCACCAGCATTGGCAATCCGAAGACAATATTGATAACGAATCCAACCAGGGCATAATAGCCCCCTATTTTGTGCGCTTTTCCTCCCTTTGAGTAAATTTGGAACGCCATCACGACAAACCCAGGCTCAAATACATATGAATGAGCATCGAAACGTAGGTATTGTTCTCGAATTTCTGGTTACCGGCGACGCGACTGCCAAGGTACAGCTCAGGCGTCTTGAGGCCGTCAAGTTGGAGCCAGTGACCAACCGCAGCGGGTATAAAATTGCTGCAGATGACAAAGATAAACACGGCTCCTCGCGAGTCCGACGCATCTAGAACTTTAGACGCTTTGCGGTAAAATGAAGGTGAAGGTGCCATGGTCAAGGAAAGGATATAGTTCTTGGGGTGGGTGAGGGTTTGACGAGGGTTTGACGAGGGGTTGACGAGGAGCGGGCGGAAAAAATAGTTTGGCTTTTCAGGCATTTGGAAGTGAAGTTGGACAGTCCTTTTACTGCTTCCCTTCCGGCTGTTCGCTTTTCCCATCATCATCATCATCTCCATCACCAGACTGCCACCTTCAACACTCCCCCGATCCCAAATCGCTTTCTACAACCATTATTTATCCCTTCGATTGATCCCCAACCCAGTTAACCCCGCCAAACAACCGCTGCTCCTAAACAGTTGCTGCTGAATCAAGGGGATAGCATGTTGGACGAAAATGGGATGGCTCTTCCTGCTTTCCTGCTGATCGGCTTCGGCCTGCTCTCATTTTGCAACATATCTTTATGTATAAGGAAGGAGATCGCCAAGGTAAGCGGTGCCGGGAGTTGGGTGAAGAGCAGGACAAGACGGTTAATGCTCACCCTACTTGCACCACAGAGAAACTCGAAGAAGAAATCAGCGCGCCCCCAGAAAGTCAAAAAAGGTTTCAAGCTTGACCCTGGGCAATGGTCCGTTTACAGCCAGATTGCCTGTGCTGCTTGGATGCTCTCGTCTGGCTTAATTTTCGGTTTGATCCCCTGCGAGACTGCCAACGGTTTCATGTGGAAATGGATAACCTTCGCGTACCCCCTTTCAAGCGTCATAAATTACCTGTTCTTGTACGCAAAACAAGATGTGGTCAAGGGTACTAACCCAAGGTAAGAAGAGGAGCGAAGAGTCCTGAATGCGTCGACTCCGTTCTTACTCATCAACTCCATTCTTTTGCAGTTTGAACACTATTCGACTCTCGAAATTGTTCGTTGGACTGGTCGCTTGCGTGCCGTTTATCGGCTTGGCTTACATGCTGTTCCTGGTGGAAGGGGTTAGGACCGCTGACGGAACCTGCATGCCGAAGTGGGAAACGTGGGCCCCTTTATTACTGTGCGCAGGTGACACTACCATCAGTGCGATTTGCCTCTACCTTTTCGTCAATCCGCTGTGGCATTCTGCGAAGAAGATGGGCTCGACAAAGGACGACAAGTTGGTGAAGGTTTTGAAGAGGAACCTTTCCTCGTGCTTACTGACAATGTCAACAAGTTTGGTGACGCTTTTGGCCTGCTGCTGGTGCGGCCCCGATAAGTCTCAATACTCAGCCGTCTTATTTACAACGTGTTGGGTGAGTTTCGACAAGTGGACTGACGTACATGCCATCAACGTCGCATTCGACGATTTCTCCGATATTTCAATATGCGGCGGCAGTGGAAAGGTGGGGGTTGACAAGCATAACACTTCCACTGATCCTGGTGGCAGCAACACAGAAACAAGTAACACAAGTGAAGAAGCATAGCGAAGAAACGTAGTGAGTTGCACAAAAATGGGTATTTGTTAATAAGTATGAATTATAATTTTATTTTATTGTCATTATTTTCGTCCTCCTGCAGCTGCGAGACGAGCGTAACGTAGGTAGGTTAGGAGCAGTGAGGTGAAGGTTAGAACTGGGTTGCTGGTGTGGACCGTATCAAGAGAAAATGAACGAAACGGTAGCTTCTTACCTCCTGCAGTTTCTACCATCATCGCAAACCAGCCCTGATAATCCACAGCCTGAATGACCGCCTCCACGAACCACTTGTCCTCGTGCTCCTCGAACAAAGCGCAGCCAAAGTCGTCCATGACCTCCTTGCACTCCTTGAAAAAATCTTGGATCGTGTACCCCTCCTCGACTATGAACTCCGTGATTTGGTCCTCAAAGATTGTCAGGTACTCGCTGTGTAGGTCCCGGAAGTGAAGTTTGTGTTCACACGAGGCTAGGTCTGGAAGGCCCACATATTCTTCGAACTGGTTTTGTGCGCGAGTGACGTGTGTGTGGAAGGAGCGAGGGGGAGCGAGGGGGGTGTTAGCACGAAATATTTGAAGATAGATGGGTTTGTGTAAAAGGGACGGGAAAGGAGACAACTGCTACACACCTCCTCGGAATGACTTTCAGCCCAGTCCGTCAAGGTCTGCCTGAAGCTTATGTTCTTCGACCAAATCGCAGAGGCTTCCTTAAGGACGAGCGAGAGGTTGGCATCGCCCCACTGCTCTTCGACGTCGGGATTCTTCTCTTCTTCTTTTGACTCTGACATTTTGATTTTTGAGTTTTTGTTGTTGCGGTGCCGGTGGGTGTTTTTGGTTTTGGTGCTACTTTGGGCGAAGGTTGTGTTGGGGGATTTGGATGTAGCGGTGGGGATTGGTTGGGTTTGGAATGGGGGGGGGGTAAGTGTTGCCGTTGGCGTGGGCGTGCGGGTTTGTGAATCAATCAATCCATGTAGGAATTTTTTCCAGAGGACCGGGTTTGTGTGGCAAATTTGGACAACAACTTGAACATCTCAACGATTTCAGACTCTGAGATAATTGAAAACCCAACAACATCTTCTACTCCTTTAAAGAGACGTTCCAGCTTGGAAGTTGTCTCGGGATCACAGGGGCAAGAAACACCTGATCTTGCCGAGTAGTTGCAATTTGAGGAGAGGCCGCGCATTGGGTTGGTCTGGCAGTTCATCTGGTTAGTCGCGTTTCACGCATCATGGGTGTTGGAGTGGCACGGGGTAATATATGGAGTAGATAAAGCTTTCTATATTGGCACCTCTATGATCCCCGCTCCTTGGCTTGTGGACTCCTCTTTTTCCTTAGTGACCCCTCGAACAAGGCCCTGGAGGTATTTCTCACCGTGAACCTAATCGTAGCTGTCTTAGGGAATTTCAGCGCAACCATTACTTACGAGCTAAACAGAGCTTCTCACGATATTCCTCTCCTAATTATATTTAGTGTCGGAGCTTTCGTCACCTTCTTCATATTTTGGTTCTTCGTCTCTGCACAGAGGAAATTAGGAGATTTTTCAACTGACAGACTTGACAATTACGTGTATAAAACTGTGTTTCTCACGGGCGTTGGAAGTCTCCCTGCATTAATCTACCTAACATCGAGTCCTTCAAGTGCTATCTAGACTCGACAGGTTCATACGGCCGTTGCAGTGGAATTTCCGTTCCGCAACTTAGTATCTGTACAATGCTATTGCTCTTTCTTACAGCTCGACTTGTTTTCGTCCCTCTCTCTTCGGAATAATACACAATTAGACAAGTCGCCAACTTCAAAAACCTCGGCTTTAAGGGAAAGGTTCAAATGCTAGCCTTAGCAATCATGGCAGTGTGCAACCTCTTCCTTTTCTCTGTTATGGGCGAAGGAGCTGCAACCCCTTTTATGCACAGATGTACGGTTAGCAATGGCATGCTACGCTCTGATTAGCTTCACCGAATTCTACGGAATTGTTGTTGAAACCAACAGGAGGTGACGCGAAACTGTGGCGGCCCAGCACGATAACATCTTGGATTCCTTCCAAGAGAACTCTCCTGGCCTCGAGATAATCTAAAGAGGTCGGCGAAACTGTGGCAGCCCAGCATGAGAGCATCGTGGGATAATCTAAAGAGGTCGGAATGTTCCGAATGTTCACGGACAACACTCTGTAAAATAAAAAACTTAATAATAAGAACACCATTCTTTCATTCCCCAAAAAGGTCTTCCGCTTTTAACCCTTCCTCGTATACTTCTCATCCGCCCCATACCCCGCCTTCATTTTATACTTTTTCCTCCTCGTCTCTGATTCTAAACCCACCCTCTTTTTGAACTTTATGTAGGAGAGGTTTACTCTTCTCCGGAACGCACGGGCTCTAAAAGGTTGGAACGAAAGGGGGAGAAAAAGCAAGAGATAAAAGGAAAATAGGAAGAGGAAACGTTAGAATTGTTGAGAGAAGGGACACCTTCAGGATCATGTAGTAGGAACTCACTGATCGGAATCACTTATTCCCATATATATCCAGAGGAAGACGAGGGAAAGTATTATCGTCGGCCAGTAACTTCCTGAGGCGTTTGATGAAGATGATTGAGTCATGGGAGAGGAAGGAAAGGGACGTTTCAGCACGCTTTTTAGGGTGACCCTTTTGCTGGTAAAAAGTGGATTGACTAATTCAGTTTCAGTACCTCTGCTTCGTTGTATTGTGTAAAATCGTATCGTATCGTATCGTATCGTATCATAGTAGTAGTGTAGTAGTGTTGTAGTGGTCGTAGTCGCGCCTCGCCTAGTGTTTAATCCAACCCTAACTTACCTTCACCGAAGTGTCCACGTCACTGCCTTCATCTCCTCCATATTCCTTCCAAATACGACTTTATCTCTGCATCTCTGCATCTCATGTCCTACTTCACAACATACGAAACCTCCGTATACGACTGTGATCCTCCCGTCGCAAATGGCAAAGAAAACACAGGCCGCTGGACAGCAGAAGAGCACAGGCTCTTCCTTCAGGGTCTAGAGCTGCACGGGAAGGGATGGAAGAAGATTGCGAGCCTTATTAGGACGAGGACGGTGGTGCAGATTAGGACGCATGCGCAGAAATATTTTCAAAAATTGGCGAAGGTGAGCGACAATTAAGGCCAGCAACATTAAGGCCAGCAACATTAACACACCCAAATCCAAACCCAAATCCACACCCAGGCTCGCCTGACCATAGGAGGTGGCGACGGCGAAGGTTTCTTCCTCGGTCGCAAAAAGCGTCGAAAGCTCTACAACACCAACCTAACCTCCAACCTCACCCGCCTAATCTCCTCCAAAACCTCCACCTTCCCCCCCTCCTCCCTCCCCCTCCAAATCCTCCACCCGTCCAGCCACATCTCCCCTTACGTCGTCCCCCCCTCTTTGAAGCTCCTCTCCTCCAACCGCAACGTCGTAAAACGCGTCCTCTCAGACGCTCTAGGAAAATACCTAACCCCCCTAGCCTTCACCAACGCCACCGAAGACCCTCCCCCCCAAGAAGACACCTCCCCATCACCTACCTCCAACTTGCTTGACAAGAAACAACCTCCCATCCAACACCCCTTTGGTGCGAAGGACGCTACGGGTCCGCCTAAGTGGTTCTCGGAGGGTCGAGATTTAGGGGATATTATAGGTTTAGATCTTGATTGGGAGGCTGACCCTGGTTCTGATACTTCTTTGGTAGGTGGTATGGTTGGGAATGTTATTTTTCCTGAGGTTTTAGGGAATGGGACGGGGATTATTAGGGCTCATTCAGAAGTTTGGGGGACGGAGGAAGGGTATGAACAGGAACTTGCCAACGCGCTTATTGAGAAGGAGGAGGAGTGATGACAACAAAAAAGAAAACTTGAACGTTTTTTTACTAAAAACAACAACTGTTATTAACGATTGCACACTGTCCCACTCCCTCCCCCCCAGCCCTTTTCTTAATCCTCTTCGCTCGTACCCTCTCCGGCTGGCATCTCTCCCCTTTTCATGTAAAAATCAAAAAATCTCAGGAACCTCTCGCCGTAAAAATCAGGCTCTACGCAGCTGATGGCTCCCTTGCCTCCCCTGTAGAAGACAGACTTCGAAAGCGACTCCAGCCTCTTCAGAGGCGTATAAGGTTGGAGGATATCGATCACGCCGAAGTAAGCGAGGGTGTTGTCGGAGTTCTTGAAGCTCTTGATAGGGTGGCCGCAGTCCGACCGAGCCGAGGGACGGAGCTGCGACGGCGAAGGGGGGGACGACTCGTCGTCTGAGGAAGACAGGTCGGCGTCGCTGACATCGAGCCTGCTGCCAGCGGAGCTGCTCCTGCTGAAACCGCGGAGCTTCTTCCTCTCCACACCTGTACCCACTAGCATTGAGTAGTCGATTATGTTCTGCGACTGGGCGAGTAAAGACTGGGATTAGCGCAAACTCAGACACAAGAAAATCCGACCTTCGCAACGTTAGAACAGCACGCCCCTCACCTTGAAGAACTTAAGATCGTCGACTAGCGTAGCCCTCATCTGTCGATACGCCTCTCCGTCGATAGTTGCGAACCCGAATCCCCTCGACGCCACGAGGTCCCTCAGGTCGTTGTCCTTAAGAACTGACTCCCCCTCCTTCGCTCTCCTACCTAACACGCTACCCTTCAAATCGTAGAAGGTGTCGAGGTTCACGTCAGTGTCAAAGACGCTCTTCATAACTACGAAACGTACGTTACGGTTAAGGTGGTACAATTTAACCTTGTAGCTCCCCAAAAATTTCGTTATGAGAGTCTTCGGATTGGACGTAACGTAAGCGTGGTAGTCAGGTAGAATTTTTAGGAGGTACTTAGATTCAGGTACGCTCATCGTTTTTATCATGTACTTGCCGTCGTGGGAGTAGAAGAAGAACTGGCCAGATCGGCTGTTGCTTACGAAGTCGATGAAGTTGGAGTTGCCGCAGATGGACTGGAGGTAGGACTCGGTGGAGATGTTGAAGGTTTTGCGGAGGGATGTGAATGCGTTATTGGCGTAATTCTGAACAACAAGACAATGAGCGAAGGCGAACGTGTTAGGATGAAGTGGCGATAAGTCGTTTTGGCGTTCGCCCGAGACTCTTCTTCTTCTTGTCTCACCTTGAACCTGAACGTATGCGCGAGATTGTGCGGGGGAGTAAGCTGAACCCCCGAGACGTTGTCGTAAGATCCCCGGGGGGGAAAGTAGACGCTCCCGGTCTCCCTGAAGTCCTTCGGGGTGAGGGTGTCGGCGATCTTGCCCGCGACATCGACGACGGTCTCGAACGCCTTGCCGGTACCGGTAGCGAAGAGGGCGACGGGGGCCTTGACGGCCTGGCCCCAGCCGGCGGTGTTCGTGTCAGCGGTCGGGCTAGGGGGGTTGGGGGTAGTCGACTGAGGAGACTCGTCGCCTGAAACTATGCGGGTGAGCTCCTGGTCCCGACCCTCACTTATGGAGTGGCTCAGACCGAGCATCATCGCTATGCTGAGGGTGTACAGCTCATGACGGGCGTCGATAACGTTCCCCTTCACGTACGAGCGCTGCCTGGCTTTCTCTTCTTTTCTCTTTTCTCTCTTCTTCTTCCGCTTGAGGCGCCTCCTCTTCTTCTTGATATTATTCGCATCGTCGGAAAGTTGCTGGGGAGGGACGACGCCTGAAGCCATCGAGAATGACTGAAAGATTCCAGCCGTCGGGGGATTCATATGAGAGGACTTCAGCGACGTCGAGGTGAAGGACTGGCGAGTCCTGAGATCCGCGATCTCAGAGTCGCTGACGACCTCGCGCTCTCCGCCAGACAGCCTCTTGTCCTTTTTCGCCTTGCCCTTGTTCTTCAAAACCTGCGACGATGTTGTGGAAGTGACAAGTGAAAGTGACAAGTGGAAGTGACGAGTGGAAGTGACGAGCGGAAGTGATTAGTGGAAACAGAAATGAAGGTGTGTAAGATTTACGTTAACTAATAAAAAATGAGCAGCGGCGATAGCACAGTGATCAGCTTCAAGCAGCCCTGCGCAGCTACGTCGCGGTAAATTGTTCTCACCTTGCCGAGTTTCGATATTTTAACGGCCGCATTGGCTCTGAGGGCTGCTGCAGCCTCTGACGTTTCCATAGGCGAGTCCGGCGCGTGGTATAAGTCCACGGAGGGGACGGACCTGTGGTTGACGGTCCGAGGGTTGATGTTCTTGGACGGGTTCGCGTGGAGTGGATGAGAAACGACTTTCCGACTTCCTTCAGACTTAGTAGACTTTGGACTATTCATTGTGTTGCTTCTACGTGGCGTTGACTTGGAATCTGATTTCACATTCGATGCTCTAGAGGCCTTCCGTGATGAGCCGGGAAGGCCTCCTGATGTATCAATGTAACGTTAACAGTAACACAAGGGACGAGGTTAGAAAGTTTAACTTACTCGATGATGAGGTTAATTTGCGACAGGGTTATAAATCTTTATACAACGACTCGCGAGCCCCAGCAATTTCACGCACGCCGCTATATTACCTTTTGTCTCTGGGCTGAACGCGGCCTTCGCGTTGAGGTACGTTGAGCTCGGTATGGGAGAGGACATTATTTTGCAGAGATTCTCCCAAAAAATTTGAGATGTGAAAAGAAAAACTCAGAAAAAAACTCAGCGCTCTTTGGTCGTTAAAAAAACTTGCTGTCTCCATCTTCTTCTTCTTCTTCTTCTTCTTTTTGCTCTTCTCCCACTTCTACATTCCCCAAACTATCCTATCCCCAAACAAGCTCAACCCCAAAACATATCCCAACCCTCCCTCCTATTTCGCCGCCCAACTGTTGGGCGTCTTCGTTGCTGCCTTTCCATAAGGCCTATTCGCCAAGAACCTCTTGAGTTCGGCGATTGTGTCTTGGTTATTGGGCATGGGCTTCTTCCATACCGCCTGGCATCCCGCGTCCATGAAGTTGTGCTCGATGTCGTTGCCGCTGCACCCGATGATGATGGCGCTCACTCCGTTCCTCCTCATCGCGAGGACGACGTCCGTCCCCACCATGACGCCCCCGGCTTCCTCCATGTACTGGTCGACCACGATGACGTCAAAGTGCTTCCCCTCCTTCTCGCTCTCGGCGACGATCTTCAGGGCCTCCTCGCCGTTGACGGCCTCTTGAACTGTGCTATTAGGAGCTATATTTTTGAGCAGGCGCTTCCTGAGCATTGTTCTATTCATCGTGATGTCGTCGATGATGAGGAAGCGCAGCGCCTCCTTTATAGCCTCCTGCACCTTCATCGTCGGATTGATCTCGGGGACCTCGCACTGAAAATTGGGTTAGTTTATGCATCCAGCGAGGACACGACGCTCCTCGTAAATTGTTTCGGCTTTGTCCTCGCTGTCACTCACCTTTCGGAAGGGGATAGTCACGATACAGTCCGTACCGGGCTTCGTCGTAGGGTCGGAGACGAACTTGATGGACCCTCCCGCCAAGTCCACGAGATGCTTTGCGATCGCCAGGCCCAGACCAGTACCGGGGGCGCCTCCGCGCTGGACGAAACGGCGGAAGAGCTCCTGCTGTTGTCCGAGGGGGATTCCGGGACCGGTGTCTCGGCACTGTGGGAAGGTTGTGTTGTCGACGTTAGAAACGGTCGCCCTACTCCGTCCGTCTCGATCTCCTAAAAATGCCTTCTCAGCTCGCCTCGCTTCACTCCACACTCCACTCCAGGCACAGTCTCACCTCAAAAATACCGTTGCCGGCCTCGTCCCAATAGAAAACCAGCTCTATCTTGCCCTCCATCGTGTACTTGATGGCATTGGTGATCACATTTGTGTACACCTGCTGAAGGCGGTGGGAATCGGCGAGGATCCAGGACTCCGTCCCTTGAGGGAAGTTGCACGTGAACTGCACCCCTTTCCGGACAGAAGGGCGGAGCATATCCTGCACGCTTTTGATGACCTGCTTGACGTTGGTGGGGTGATTATTTAAAGTCATCTTGCCCTCCTCCATCTTACGAACGTCCAGCAGATTGTTCATGATTGAGCTCATGAAACTCGCGCAGAGCTTCATACTCTTGACGAGACTCGAGGACTACGACGACGAAGCAGCGAGTTAGAATAATGAGGAATCATGCGTTGTCAGCTCATCGCTTCGCTCCTCTTAATTTTGGCTTCGACTTCTTACCTCCTCGTCAATGTTATCGGGCATGATGCTCAACGCGATGTCGATGGCGTGGAGAGGGTTGCGGAGCTCGTGGGCGAAATAAGCGGTCATGTTACGCTCGGTCTCGACCTTCGCCTCCTGACTGGCCTTCTGGGTGTGCATCTTCTGGAGCTCGTTGATGTGGTTCTTGTCGTCAGTGACATCCTGGGCCACACCGACGACTCCGACGATAGTTCCATCGGGGTCCCTTCTCGTGGTGGCGTTCACGAGTAAGTATCGGGTTCCCTTGGCTTTGGTTTCGAACTCGAGCTCGTAGTTACTAGTCTCGTCTCCCTTCAGCGCGTTCAAGAGAACATTCTGAACGTTGTCCCTTAAATTACTCTTGATGAAGGTGGAGACAAGGGGCCTGTTGAAGGCCTCGTGACGGGAGAAACCTGTGATCTCGGCGGTCTTGTTGTTCCACTCGTTCACCAAACCATTCTTGTCTATACCGAAAATTGGCGCATTTGCTGTATCGACAAGCTGACGAAGTTCCCTCGCCACGGCTGTGATGGCGTTCTCGTTGTTCTTCGCCTTCGTCACGTCCTGCGCCACGCCGACGACTCCGACGATGGTTCCATCTGTGTCACGACGCGATGTCGCATTCACGAGTAGGTACACAGTGTCCTTAGTCTTCGTTTCGAATTCAAGCTCGTAATTACTCGTCTCGTCTCCCTTTAATGCGTTCAAGAGAACGTTCTGGACGTTATCCCTCAGATTCGGCTTGATGAACGTGGAAACCAAGGACCGCCCGAACGCTAAGTTTATTTTATGGAGTGTGTTAGATTTTAGTATATTGCTCTTTCTCTTCCTTTCTTCGAACCGAGGGAAGCGAGTACAGAGGTAGCGAAGTGACCGAGGTCCGAGTGAAGCGTGTACACAGGGAGAGCTAGGCTGTATACTATATGGCACAACTATTGGTTAAGTACGTTGCGGCTCTCACCTTCCTTCCTCGAAAATCCGGTAATCTCGGCGGTCTTGTTGTTCCACTCGTTCACTAAACCGTTCTTATCGATACCGAAGATGGGAGCGTTGGCAGTATCGACGAGCTGACGCAGTTCTCTCGCTACAGCTGTGATGGCATTCTCGTTGTTCTTGGCTTCTGTCACGTCCTGCGCCACTCCCAC